>JAAXYX010000650.1:0-33329 GCA_036851915.1 Ptenothrix huangshanensis | reverse complement strand
ATAGTTTCTAAAATCCTTCCGATTAACTTTTGTGGCAAATTAGTACGAGTTTGATCTAAACAAGAGGGTTTTTTGATACAAAAATATTAAGGTAAACCTGGTTAGGTTCATCTGGTTAGAAGGGAAAATATTAGGGATTTAAATGTAGTTTCGGGTATTGTTGTTGTGAAGGTGGTATTGTTATTGTTTTTGTTGTTATGAGCTTTAAAGATTTTGAATTCAGACTTCGAATTTAGGAAGATGGTATGAAAGTAATGAGGAGTGGAGTAAAAAGGTGGATGTGTACTAACTGAGATTCGTTTAAATATCATGAGGATTTGTGGAGGATAATGTCAGGTTTGTCATTTGTCATTTGTGGTTTTTTGGTATAGGTATTTTTGAATTGGAGGAATCCGTCTTTCTTATTTTCTAGAAAAATCGTATGTGACTATTGCAGAAAAATTAAGATTATGAGTGTAGGAGAGTTGGTGTTTGATTGGTATTGGTTAGAGATATACAGATAGGAGGCAAGGTGAAAAGGACGGGTATTGGTATGAAATGAATGATGAAATGATGGATGAATGAATAGAAGAATGTTGAGAGATACTTACCATGGAATATACGATCCAAAACAAAAAAACAAAACAAAAATCTTTAAGGCGATTGCGTTTTCAAGATTTGTCTCTTTTGAAATTGAGTGCACGATTTAAATAGTTTCACACGAGACATGAAGTTGAAAAAATATTTCCTCTGTGATGATGGTTGTTGTTGTCATCCAAATTGAAAATATTCACTTTTCCCCACAAATCAACAATGTTCACAAATTGATTGGATTTTTCCTTGTGGACAGAAGAGCTTCACAAGTTCAAGTAAAATGTATAGTGATACTAATTGAAAATAAATCTTTCAATTATATTGTAACTTTTTCTCCTTTGTATAGAATACAATCTATGTACACACTGTATTTATTATATTTAGTTAGACTTTGTTATTTTGTAAATCGAAACGTTCAAATAGAATATAATATATCCGCACTATTCCTTTTTGTAAACGTTCAATGTTCAATGTGTTTCGCGAGACTCAGAGACTCATTCCGTGACCAGAGTCGGTCACCTACTGAAGAGAAAAGCACTATACCATTCCATACCATCAGCTCGCTCGGCTGGTTGGGTACGTACGTAGACTTGTACAAAGTGTGAGGCAGTGGAAAAGTGCGTATCTGCGTTTGCTTTGGTTTTTTGGGGTGGATGCAGCAGCATGCATGGCATGACCCTAGTTGAATACTCAATCAAATCATGGAAGGTTTTTCGTTTTTCCTTTTCGTTTTTCATTTCTTCTTTTGTCTCCCTTCCTTCATAAACTTAAATACACTGTCAAAATTCGCCTAAAAATCTACTCCTATTTAAAATTTCGCTATTTAAAACTCGTATTTAAAAACCATATTAAATTCATTAAAAATACATATGTGAGTGTAAAACGAATTAAAAGTGCATCTTACAGTTTACGATGTATGTATGTATTTTTAATGAATTTAAGATGCACTTCAGATACATCCAAACTGCGTTCTAGACAGTACTAAAGATGAGGTTTTTAATGGTTTTTATGTATTTTTTCGTTTTTAAGATTGTTCAATTTTTACAGTGTAGCTGGTATAACTATGGTGTATATTGAGAAGTACGGCTTCTTGAAAAAGTGGTGTGGTGGTATTCATTTTAATAGAACACCAACAGCAATAGCAACATCAAAGCAATTGCCATTTGTCTTGCTTTAACTCTGGCATTACATATATCTGTATTAGCAATTGCAATAATACCAACTGTAATAGCTACAGTTATATTAGCAATACTCTGGTGTCATTGTCATGTGCTCAACTAACAAAGATATAGACGTACCGAGGAATATAGAAACTAAATGTATGTACCTTTCAGTAGCTGTAGATAGTATATAGGCACATAGGTGGGGAAGATTAAAATGACTACAACCGAGGATTGGACAACGTAACGCACTTCCTCGATAATTGCTGAATTACTAGCGAACTACATAGATGGACCGAAATAGCGTAGAGATACTTATTGTAACTACCTATACTTATAGGTACACTTATATACACCTACAATATACCTACCTATAGTGAGAGGAAACATATTATAGTTTTGAGCATGATCAGATGCAAGCGCTGTCAATTTTAAATGCTCGTATCTTCTACTTACACACAGTTTATTCTGTCTCTGTCGCTAGCGAAAAGTGTCACATCACCAAACCAAACGATACGATAGTCATACAGATATTGCAACTTAAATCTACACTACTTGCCATTTTCCATTTGCCCTGCCTCCCTATTTAACTGTGGGATGATTAAAAATAATATAGAGCCTCACAATAGCTGCCTCTGTTTCTCGTCCCCACCGCCACCCCTACCTCTTGGTCCTTTGCTTTCCAGTCCAGTCCAGTCCAGTCCGAACTCCAATAACAGCGCCAACACTTGCTAAGGAATCAACAAGAATACAACCGTTCTTCCCTTGTTGTCGTTCTCGTTGTCAAGTCGAATTGACTTGACATTTCGGTAGCTAACCTAATCTGTAGCTATGCTATGCTGTACTACTTATAGGCAGTGTCACAGTATTTCTCGATACGGTCTAGGCCGAAGATTTTAGACCTGATTTTATGGCCCGACCACTTATGAGAAAAATTCTGAAAAAATACAAAAACAAAGAAATTACCTGTGTTCGTGATATATTATTACCTATGTATTTATCCCAAAATGTGCAGATACAAAGCAATTCAAACTTTTAGGTTTGAAACAATTTTCATTGAGTTGGTCCAAAATGGTCTGGTGCAGGTCTCGGAAAAGACCAGACCAAACCGTACCAATGCCAATCCCTATGTCATAGTTAGTAGAGTCCCATATATAATTACCTACATGGTCGCTACTACGCACACAACTGATCAAGAATTCCGAATAGAAGCAATAGTTAAGACTGAGAAAGCCTACCAAACGATACCATACCAATATCAATACCAATACCAATACCAATATTTCATGCTTAGATAGGCACCTACTATACCATGTATACTTGCTTAATAGCAAGGGTGGATAGTGAAAGTATTTGTATTCGCAATCGCATTCGCATTCGCATTCACGTACAAAATCTATAAATTGGGCTTCCTTTTTCTAGGTACGGAGCAGTAGCTTTAGGATATGATGATGATACAGATATGACAAGGACTGCGCTACACCTATTAGTCCTAAATGTGTCATGTTTAATGAGTACTGCTCCCGATTTCGATTTCAATAGCCACGGCTATTTCAAAGGCGACTACCATATCAAGTGTTTGCGGGCAACACGAGGGGTAATAAAAACTTAGTTTAAGGTGTACACGTACACTGTAAAAACTAAACGCATCTAATACAAAGTGACAAAAAGCGTATTCTAATTTAAGTACCAATCTAATTAGGAACACAAGTAAGGTGCATCTTCGGTCCATCTAAAACTTATTTTAGATTTAGTTTAGTTATGATTACATGAAACAGGATTTATTAGCTCTTTGACCTTGTAGAAGCATAATTTTTTCCCGTGTACCTAGACGTAAGGTGACGGTGATGTAGACAAATAAGGAATGATCTATATTACACGGATAGATGAAATAGAGTGCCGTTGGTTTCGGAGGTGTAGGTAGTGCATAGGGATTGTGAATGTAGGCGTAGTGTAATTGAACTGGCGATGAGCAATGAGCACTTTGGGTACCGGTGGGTAGGTACCTACGTATTCATTGTGTGTATGGTGCTGCATTCCCTTATAATTTCGTACATTTGTATCCGTGTTTGTTGTATCAGTATCAGTGGCAATGAGAGTGAGTATCGTGTTCATATTCCTTTTTGCATTTGCCTTCGCCTTCGAACTCGCACTCATACTCTTACTCGTATGCGTACTCGTACTCGTACTCGTACTCGTGCGTGAGTGAGTGAAGACAGATATAGAGCGGACTTGATTGTATGTAAAAAGGCCGATATTATGCGTTCGTCAGTTCGTCAGCTATTGAGTTCGTATTGGGTTAGAATTGTCAGCTATCAGTTCTCTAAAGTCTATAACACCGCGGAAAACGAGAACGATCATCAGACCCACCAACGAGAACGACCAAAGAAAACAGTGGATGTGAGAGAGCGGTAGGTATCTACTTGGTATAGTATGCACTCCCGTTGTAGGATTTCAATTTGAGCATTTAGGTAAGTATTTGAGTGACGATGCAAAATTACAGATATTTCACATTCAGAATAGCAACAGCAATAGCAACAGCAAACACTAAACAGCAAAGTGAACTAGAGTTCATGTACGCATGTTTATTAACGGATCCCTCTCATTCTCTCATTATTCAACATTGAAGCGCAACTCTGCTGTCGTACACACACACACACACACACACCATACGCACTCACTGTAACCCAAAGGAGTTTAAACATTCCATGCATAGTTACCCACATACGCATAAGCATCCCTTTTTAGTGTGCTGTACTTTACTTTACTTTACTTTACTTTGCTCTTGCTTTTGCTCTTGCTTTTTGCCAGGGTGTACGTATATTAGTAGTTGATGAAGTATGGTGTAATTATAGGTAGTTATAAGCATGTGTGGATGGGTAAGGTACCTACATATATGTTGAGTATTGACGGCGCGTGCATGAAGTTTGCATGTGTGCGTGTGTTTGTGTGTGTGTGTGTGTCGGAAAATATATCTCTCGTATTCCTATTCGTATTTATAAGCTCTACTTTGTATTGAGTCAATCTTCGTAAGACTCCAGTTAACCCAGCAGCAATGAGACTGTATGTGTACACAGTGAAACAAGATGGAGATTCTACGTGATCAAGTCATGTTCATCTGATCTGCCAGGCCAGACATGAGAGATAGAGCAAGAGAGAGTGTTAAACTCTTTCCTCTGTAGAAAAAAAAGCACAAGTATTTTTATAAACGCTACTTACCTACTCCCTTTTGTAACCAGGTAACATAATATCTACGTACCTACCTACCTCGATACTATTATCTGGAATTGGAGGAATGAAAAACCAAAAGTGAATAATGTAATATAATTGGAATAATCATTTAATTTGTTCCTTTCTTATTTTATGTTGAGTACCTATGTACAATTTTATCGAGCAGGTTTACAAAAGTAACCAGGTAGGTACCTCAAATGTCGGTAGTCGGTAGGTAGCTATGTATGTATATAGGTAGGTACTATGGAAAATAAATAAAGGTGGGTCAAAATTCCTAGTATAATTACACATCCCCTACATACAGATAGGTAATCCAGTAGGTATGATTCCACAGTCTTATATTGTAATTGTAATGCAATGATGATGAAGCCAGAAAGATTTGGAGAAAGCAGATAAAGCAGGTAATAAGGAAGAATGGAAATAAAAAGGGGGAAGAATTCACGGTGAATTAATAGGATTTGGCAATATTGGATGGTGATAGTGATGGTGATTGTGTACGAAGTGATACAGCGGCAGTGCAGAAGTGGAGACGGACAGAAAATGTAGATATGTACCTATGTGAATGTAGGTATATGTGTACTCATAGTTGGTAGAAAGCGGAAGCTATGAACTTATTAGTATTCACTATTCGTTAGTCGTTTACCAGTATCGTACGCGGCGTTTTGGTATGGTTTAGTAAGGTTAGGCAGAAGGTATTAAGTGAGGATGCTTAGAGCGAGAGGTAGCATGAAGAATGACATGCCATTAGAATATAGAGCTTCCCTTGGAAAATATGTAGCACTCGTTGGTTTTGGTAGGGTAAGACACGCGCGACCCGCTTTAGCAGAACAGAACTAGACCCGCTAAGTCAACCTAGGTTACCTCTGTGCTCAAGACATGGAATTTGTGTGACAAGGAGAAATAGATATTTTTTGAGAGTCAGAGCGAGAGGTAAGGATGCATGTGTGGATTGGGTGAGGGGTTCTCTAGTGCTCGTGCACAAGGAGAAAGACACTAAGTAAACCGGGTAGGTTCCGCATGGTTCCTGTGGCAGTGGTAACGGTCGTTGTTTTGGGGAATTCGGATTCGGATCGAGAGCGTCGAGAGTTGGACTGATGTGGTAGTCGTGGAGGAGTTGGACTAGGAGCTAGTTCGAGTTGGAATTGGTGTTGATGTTGCATGTTGGTGGTAGTCAATAGAAAACAGTGGAAGAGAGAGAGAGAGAGAGAGAAAGACACAGTATACATAGGAAGGAGTATCTGTGACCAAGGGACTGGAGTAGGAGTACCGAACCGGGAACGGAAAGTTAAATCAAGAGAGCCCAAACTACCTATGTATACATATACCTATGCATGTCCTCCTTGCCTTCCTTTGCAGTTGCCGTTGCCGTTGCTTTGCTGTTTCTATATATTGCCTTTGCGTTTGCAGTTAGTTGCCTCTGTGCTTGTGCTTGTGCATGGCCATCAGTGTCCTAACACTATAACACCCACATCTCGTGCGTTCGTTCGTCCGTTCTTTCTTTCTTTCTTCCTTCCTTTTATTCCAGTCGATATGGAGTACACGTGGAGTCCTTGGACTTTTACCATTGTGTCATCCATTTGATTCAAATCCATGTCCTGCTTTCTTTAACATTTCCCCTGCGCTCTTATTCTTCATGGGAGAACATGCAGGGACAGACGTAGTTTGGTAGGTACATACCCACTTTACGTCTTCCACTTCATTCAACTTTATATTTTTTATCTGAGTCACTGTATCTATCTTCTATTAGTATCCTGTGTGCATCAACTCACTACCGCTACATACATAAGTACGTTTACTAGCACTATACTAAAAGTAGCAAACTATATACGCACATGTAAATACATTACATTTTACCAATCTGCTACTAAATAGTCATACAGATTAGTATACCTATGTATATAGCGGTCCTCTATGTGGATGAAATCTTACACTGACACTGACAGCCAGGTCGTAGCTATTATTACTACAAGACAGGACAGCTCATGACAACATTTAGTTGGAGCACATAAGGTTACATCTAGATACATACCACTTGTAACCTACATAATTTCTCATTCCGTAATCTCGTGCACTTATCCACATGACCGAGGAAAAAATGGATTTATTTTGAAAGTCAAAATTTCTATCTCTATCTCTCCCTATCTCTGACTCTAATAATTCTCTATTCACTAGTCTGTATTATGGATGATGAATAATCTTGAGTTTTTGACATCCTCAATTCAATTGCTCCGCACTCAGCTGTGCTCACTCTACTGTATTCAGCATCAGCGGCTCAGTCCCTCACAACCTTACAAACTTCCACACACACACACACAAACACACAAACACAAGCAAGGCAGCCTCACACAAGCAATTCTCTTCAAGGTATGGAAAATTTCCTTCCTACCATTTTTTACTGGTTGGATTATTATTATTATAAGGTAATACGCACGTAATTGTTCTGTATGAAAAATAGTGCTTGGTAAGGGTATGACTATGACTATGACATTGCCTATGCTGGAGTAGAAGACTACCTATGTAGGCAATATAAATCTCTCGTTACTTGCGCTAGGAAGGATACATACCCTTGCTTAAGGTTCCACACATGCATTGTCATGCCTCACAACTGTACCGCAATTGCGGCCCGGCTCGATTCTGATCCTACCTTCCTACCTACCTAGGTATGTGCATGTCTTTTGTCAATTGTATGTAGGGATGCACTTGTAGCAATTTTTTTATTTCTGGCACTCACGACCAGAATCAGTCTGCAATACTGTACATAGTATAGGAATAGAACAGAATACAGAACCGTATTAGGTAGCTATGGACATGGAATTCGCAGTCGATACAAAAAACCAAGTGAGAGAAAGAATACAGTGAGTAGAGCATCATTAGGGAATTTATAGATATATAATTATCCCTCGAATGAGGAGAGTACGTGTATCATTGTCGTTAGAGTATTTTGGTATTTTGCTGGACATGTGTGTTTTCTTGTTATTGTAATCAGCTGTACGCACCAGCCTCAGGTTCTATAGCTAGACACATACATATGTACATAGATCTACTCACGTATGACTTAAGAACCCATTGGAGCTATTAAGTCTTAGTATACACCTGAAATTCATGTAGCACGTGGTAGACTATGTAGTACATGCTACACAGTAAGAAGTCAAAGCTGTGTATACTAACAAGAAAGCTTTGGGCAAAGTCAAAGGTAAAGGCAAAGGGTATGAAATCATGTTGCTAGCATGAATATAATATGTAACCAAATTCATAGATGTGGGTATGAGTTTCCTTGAACTGCAATCGAAAACAACAATTTTACCGAATGGATTTACAGTATCATACAGCTCCACGACGACGACCGACCGCTAAGTAGTAGCTCACGAATTCAACGATGCAGCAATAGTAAAACGCGTTTCGTTCATCCAATCCAGCATATGGACATAAATACCTATATGTAGGTACACAGTAGTATACACATACACTGAAATAAAATATACAAAATATTTTGTAGGCTAGCGAAATGAGTGAGTACATGGAAAGGCAATGGCAAAGGCAATGATGAAGCTATAGATGACATGCTGAAGGTCAGTCGTCGGCATTGCCATTGCCTTTGCTATTGATATAGCTCCTACATAACATTGGAACAATTCATTTTCTTCACTTGTGGGTACGAATGAGCCCATATTGAAATCAAAAGGATTGCGTATTTGGGTTGGTATTTTTTTTACCGACTTCTAGAGGGACTTGTAACTGGAAGTTGGAAGTAGGCATTCCTTTTTTTACCATGCAGGAAGCATTTTGCATCGTTATTATTATTATTTACAGTTGACAGCTGTTTGCATACCTACCACATGCTTTTATCCCTAGCACGTTTGATTTTTAAATAAGTAAAGAGCAAGTGCATCGAAATATTGCGTAGTAATAATTCCTAGTAACAATTATTTATGAATGTTACATTCGCCCAAAAATTCATGCTTGTTAGGGTTAGTCCTACGAGTGAGGAAGACTCATGGTACATGTCATCCCAACGTACACGTACCTACGTATATAGTTATAGCCACAGTGGCAACAATAATGTCAGTTCTAATTTTGAAACAATGATGCGTATAGCTTTAAAAAGTATGCAATTCAGCTGTATATCTAGAGTATACATGCCTAGTAGGTACTTTATAAATGCATTGATGTTTTGTATGATAGTAGACAATTGCCTATGTTGGTTATCTACACACATTGTGTAAACGCATTGAGTAAACAACTTCCATTCAACTTCCTTGAAATTAACTAACCATGTATTTCATATCGTCTTATAGTCTAAGATTAGCGTGCGAGGGTATAGTTAACATTGGACATTGCGGTTCTGGTTCTACTGCGTGCATATATCCTTCAATACCTACGCTGAAAGTTTATGTGGAACACGTGCGTTCTTTCACGTTATAAGATGCAAAAAAGTCTACATGAAGGTAACCTTAAAGTTCATTATCAGCTGTTTAGTTTCTTCTACCCATTACTATTGTATTAGTGAGGATGAGATTGAATTGTCATTCCTCGTCCTTTATTGTGAACCTGAGCTAAGGATTCTCGCCACATTTAATTATTACCTGTGTCAAGTTACCTACCTGCACAGATAAATGTCTAAAGGTAGATTTTTTATATATAAACATGTACAGGTATATGTGAGAGAAGTTTCTGCAAAATTGTCCACAACAATGCATTGCAATGGTTTGACATTGTTCACGTTTATGTATTTTAGTAAATGAAAAAACTAGACAATTAATACAGGACATTGATAAAGCAAATATTTTGAATAGAAAGCAAGCATTTATTACGTTATTGCTAATTACTACAACATCTTTTGAATGAGTTTCGTTCGTATGTATGATACCTATGATATTTGCATTACAATGATTAGCAGAATAATGAAAAACTTAATGTAAATTTATTCTCGAAATGTAACAATTAATACGATATTGTGTGAAGAAACAAAGGCGAAATTAAAAGTCAAACTACTATCCTGCAGGTCCCATTTCTTCGTTGACTGGTTTGGTTTTAATTTGTAATTTTTACAACATTCTGAAATGCAAAGATAAAGGCAAATCTCTATTAGAATTCCTGATTTCTGTCCACCTTGAATTATATACTGTATGGATTACTCGGATCATGAAATCAAGGCATGTATGTAATAATAATAAAGAAGTTTGGTTGCTTTACTTGAAATTAAATACAGCTCGACTTTCCCTCCTCACACTACGATGAGATAACAAAGGCGAAAGAAGATGTTGGTCGTTGGTTTTATGTGGGTATTATGTCATCCCCATCTCCATCTTCTTTGCATCGCATCGCATCGCATTCGTTTACACCAACATCACCATGCATTCTGAAATACCTACCTATTGGAATCAATAGCGTAGGTGATGTCACTCTTGAGTTGAAGTTGCATAATTACAACTACCTACATACAATTATCTGTCATTATCGTATACTCGGCGCGAATCCTGTTTCACACCTTTCACATTTTCCTCCTGATAATTTTTCGCGTGAAAAATATTTCTTTAATTTCGTCGTCTCGAGTTTCAGCTTGAAACAAAGGACGGTTCACTTGAGTTCACTGAGATATTTGTAGTATGTAGGTACTAAGAAGCTACTGTTCATTTTCATCATAAATAAACAAATCNCAACTACCTACATACAATTATCTGTCATTATCGTATACTCGGCGCGAATCCTGTTTCACACCTTTCACATTTTCCTCCTGATAATTTTTCGCGTGAAAAATATTTCTTTAATTTCGTCGTCTCGAGTTTCAGCTTGAAACAAAGGACGGTTCACTTGAGTTCACTGAGATATTTGTAGTATGTAGGTACTAAGAAGCTACTGTTCATTTTCATCATAAATAAACAAATCATTGTCCAGATCCCAAAGTCAAACTTTCTCCGGTATGAACTTGCTTGTATGACCTTATAGGAAGCATATAGTAGGTCGTTAGTGAACGCTGGAAAGTTTGGAACAACGCTACCAGGAAACCGTTTCGGTTTCTGAATGAAGTATAGCATACAATGTACATAGTAGCATGAGGAAAGAATACAGTGCCGGATGGATGGTATTTTGGAAATTACGCTAAGCTGTGTATCCGCTACTCGAGCGAGAACAAGAACAAGAACGAGAACGAGAACGAGAACAACTCATGCCCAGCTACATATGCCATGCCATAACATGGTTTATGGTAGTCTTGTGTACGGAAGGAAGCACGTTCTGCAGTTATGTACCACCATCGCTATACAGTGCTTTGATCAATTCAAAGAAATAGAGAAGGGAGGCCGCCGAATGTAATCATTTCCTTTTCGACTTTTGTAGAAACCTAGTGTTGCATAATGAAGTACAAGTACAACGGAATGAAGAGCTGGGCTGAAATGTGTGAAGAAACGATGAAAGTAGGTTAATGTCTTAATCAATAGTTTTGCTTGACTAAGGTCAATTTAAAAATACATTGCAGAACAGATACATTTTATTCCCATTAATCTTCCAAGGATCGTTCGGAAAGTGAGAACTGATTCGCACAAAATCAACTCCTCTTCCCTATAATTAATGTGTGTAATGGAAATTTTGCCAAACGGACGTGACAGTATGGTGCCATCCTGTGACATAATTATATGTATTTACTCCATTAGTCAGTACTACATGGCTATAATGCGGTATATTCGAACTGAAATCAAATTTTTACTAATCAAATACCTACTAGACAAAATTATTCTGGAATTTTTACGTTGAGATAGATACCAGAGGACACGTTTAAAATTAAGTAGGAAAATTCGTGTGACATTCAACCACACTTGGATATCAAGTGTAATCTACTTTTCAAAGGAGTACATACTTGATTAGGCATAAAAATGTAGTAAAACATATAATTACTGCAAATAATACTGTGAACTTGAAAATGGAATGTGTAATTGTGAATGTTCAGCTAAGCTGCTCAACCATGTCCCTCTCCTTTATTCCGTTTAAGATCAAGAACGTGCAGATACTGATGGCAAACCAAATACTGAGAGGGAGACGTGCAAATGCTCTTACTGTTATTAATATTCAAGTTGATGCATTCTAACAAGTTTTTGTTTAAGGTCAACCGGAAAGCAAAGGCACATGTGTAATTTGACTGTATATCTTTCTGGTGTAGGTATATTATAGAGGTGAAGCTAGTGTTGATACTGATACTGACGCTGATTCTGACTCTGTGAAGTGAGCACAAGTCGTTAAGTCTTTGCATGGAAAAACTCAAGAACCTTTCACTTTCACCTTGCAACAGCAAACTATACAAGTGAACGCGAACGCAATGCTAACGCAAGACTAACGCATCACATCGCATCACACAGTATCATGTCGTTGTCGTTGTCGTTGTCGTTGCCGTTGCCGTTTTCGTTGTCGTTGCCATATCATGCGAAATGAAAATATTAGTATAGCAAAGCAAATCCATAGATACCTAGTCCTATTTGTTTGAATTGCGGAATGTAGAATAATTATATATCAACATAACATGGATGTAGTGCTGTAGAAAGAAAGAAGGAATGGAGAGCCACAGTTCATGTGGGAGTTGGTACATTCAAGTCAAAGTTGTATTCTATTATCGGAGTCAGGGAATGTCATGTCAGCGTCATGAACAAAATAAATATTTATTGGCTCGTAGTCGCAGTGCAATGAATACATGCACACTTTGCGAAACGAGTGTACATACATATATACCTAGTAACATAGCTATAGATGATCATCAAATGAGCACGCATCAGTCTATGTAGGCATTTATGAATCCTATAAATACCTAGGTATATGTGCGTATGTCATACCATACCATACCGAAGTGACACTGCCGACGACAAAGTTAAGTTGCAGTAGGTATACAGCGTATCACAGTAGTGTGTTTTATTAATGCAGTTTAACGGTACATGTAATATCTATATAGGTATCTAATAGGTATATCCTTCTCTATTCCTCATTCCACATATTTTAGTCACATATTTGATACGGGACTGAATATCACATCTATAATTATTTTTTATAGCTCCATTACATCTCCATCATCACTCAAGAACTCAAGACTCAGCTGAGAATAATATTTGCGAAGGAAATACCAATTTGCTCTTGCTTTGCTTTCGAGATCAATTCAGTGTTCAGTCTACAGCAAAGTATTCCAATCATCCTAGTCCTCGTCTGAGTGGTATCGACATCAACATCAATATCAGCAGATATGTAAGTAGTATATGGGTAGGTAGGTAGGTTCTTGCAGCTTTTTCTCTGTACTTTCATATATCTATATGAATATGTTGGCTTGCACACAGAATAAGTACGTAGGCTAACAAATTGCCAAGAAAAACTTTGTCGACCTTAGTCGTAGGTATACTCTTGGTTTTGGTTGATGACACTGCTGTTGATGTTGATGGTCTTATGCACTGAAAACAAATAGGAAAGAAAAGGTGGTGAGAAAGGGGGGAATTTGATGCATTATGGCATGACTTCTCTCTCTCTCTCAGTGACTGCCTCTTTCTACTGTCACTGCACTGTGGTTTCTTGCTGTTGTTCCGAGTGTTTGTCATTGTCCCATTACGATTACTTCTGCCTGCCACCGATCAATATTTCATTAATCGTGGAGAAAAACGATGGGATCTGGAGCGGGTGTTGGGAAGAGGAAGCAAGGAAATTTATTATGAACTTCGTGTCTGTGTAGTTGAGATATATTTATAAGGAAAATAGAAAAGACTGATCCACTGAATCCAGTTCGTTGTTGTAGCCATACATTCTTTCTGGACACTAGCCTTTCAAATCTAGTGCATGGAGTGATACAAATAGAAAACTCACGAGGGTGGTAGTGGTAGTGGCAAGTTCAGAGAGATAGGAATACCTACATACATACTTATAAGATCCATAGATATATATATATATATATATATATATACTTAGTATCTAAAGGTAAGAGTGTAAGAGAACACGAGGCCAGCATAAGCATACTGGTTTTTCTTTGTAGTTCCTAGTAGGAGATAATACAATCATTTCAGAATCCGAAATTAAACCAGGAAAATTTCAAGAACCGCCACCACTGCAATATTTGTTGTAGCCAGGACTACGGAGAGAACTACAAGACTACGACTAGGATAGGAATTTTACTTCTGCAAAAGTTAAAGTCAAGTGAGCCTACCTACGTCCAATTACGCTAACTTCATGTAGGTGCATATGCATAGCTACATCCTCTTCACTATCCTCGTAGTAGTCTGGTATTAATGTTTTTATTTATGTGATTTAAAAAGCAATTTCATTCTCGAAATCCAATTCCAAATCCAAATCCAAATCCAAATCCAAGTCCAAGTCCAACCCACGCATCAATTTAATCTTATCTCAATATTAGTAATTAAACACAGACCCTTGCCTTGTATCTGTTGCGTATTTTTGTTTTCGCACAAACTTTAGTTGACAGATGCAAATTTAAAGAGGACGATGTGTTTTGATGATGATGTGGAAAACCTTGGAAGAACTTAATATCCTCACCAATATAATACGATCCTAGTAAAACGAGCATGAGCCATTATCATAATATATTATACATAATCCCGCACTCCATGTACATGACATGGTGAGTTTTGGTTTGGCTAAGCACTAAAATAGGACGGATTACATACATCGTGTCTTATGCAGCCTTGTAGAAAATAGGATGTAGCTGGCTGGAATGGATGGCTTAACTTGTGCATTCACAAGTAATTTATTTGGTAGCATTAGATTCAACTTGGATGCATTATTATTATTACCTATTATAATTCATATTCATCCCATTGTCCATGCAGTCGCTCAACGTCCTGTCGTTCCTTTCACTATCCTCACCATAAGCTAAGCACAGTGCAAATTTTGACTTAAAAAATTTCCAACGACTCGGACGGATTCATTTATAAATGACTATAAAAGGATCGGCATTATGTTGATATGATGCCGGTGTCGGTGTCAATGACAGGAGAAAAAGGAACAGAAGCAGAAGCAGTGATGCTCATTAGAATTGTTTTGTTTGTTTGCTTTGGTTAGGCTTTGGGCTTGGGCCTGGGTTTGGTTTCTAATGGGAAGGAGTGATTAAAATATATTTTTAATATTAACTTACCTACCTGTGTGTAAAATCCTATTTACTATTCAATAGAACATTTAACTTTATTACTTCCGGCAGTTGTATTTTTATTTTTGGTAATTGCGTGATAGTGTGAAGGGGTCTATGAATTTATTACACGTACATACCTGCCACATATATTCACACCTTTATATATGCAAGTATCCACCAGGACCAGAGAACGTTAATTTATTATCTGTATCTCCAGAGAAGTGAGTGTATTTTTTATTTTGTACTAATTCTAATCCAGAGCAATTCCGAAGTTGAAGACTTGTTCATACTTTTCTCGATCCGCACACACTTTGTTTTTGTGCGTTTGAGTCTATTCCGAGTTAGTAAACAAGTCTTGACAACGTGTGAATTTATTACAGTCACAATGAATATGCCACATTTTAATACTTTTCCACTGTATTCATAAAAGCTGAGATGCGGATTTTATTACATAACACGAACAACTGCTACATCATAATATATATTAGCATAGTTACCTATATACTATGTGTGTATGTATATCATATCTTCACCTCTGCGTTTAGCTGTGGCTTTAGTTTTAGCATTAACTTTAAGTGAAACATTTAGGAAGCACTGTATATACAGTGTACATAGAATGTGGAAATGATAACTGGATTTTCTTTACAGATGTTGTTGACGTTCGCATTGTATTGTATTGTGCTTGTGTGACTGTGAAAGATTCAGATTGAGGCAAGGTGTGAAGTGTAAATGTGAAATTACGGCACCACTAAAGTAACGCGCCAGTTTGACCGGGAGTTTGATGACTTCAAAGTATAAAATCTAAATATTATATAATCCTTGCCGACATAATATGTATATCAAAAGTAGCAACCAAGTAAGGACCAACAAAGTACTCAGCAGTAGTTAGCCCCGTGTGCACGATTAATCAAAATTGTTTATTACTTTAAACAACAATGTGGAATGATGGTATGATTCCTACATACGTACATACCTACTATGTATGTTCTCTCATCGTCAGATAAACAAAGAAACTGACTTTTAAACGTCAGTCATAAATGATAAAAACTTGGTAAATTGATCAAGACTTGACTTGGCTTAACTTTACTTGACTTGGTTTAGCTTGGCATATACTTGCAGTTAATTTTAAGTTCAATCTACAATTTAAGTATGTGTTACAAACGGTTTATGTAATTGTGTATTCACACCTGTGCCACGTCATATGATTACGATTACGATGCGATTGCGATTGCTATTTCGATTGCCTATGTGGAACAACACAGCACTGAAAATAAACCCTAGTCATGTCTTCCCATTAGGTAGGTATACATAATTGTATTGGCATTTTTCCCTTGGTAGTTGGTAGCTGGTACTGGTAGGAAAAGGATGCTTACCTTCTGTATTGTATACATGTAGAACCCAAAGCGGCCGGTCTCGAAAACGAAAGTGAGGAAAAGGTTTCCAGATTGGATTTTTGGAATTTTGGTGGAGGAGTGTATCTGTGACGGATCCTCCTCCAGATAGAAAACCCAGCCATTGAGGTATTTCAAAAGATTTAGTTGGAGATTAGACAAAAATGTGCTGTCGCACTGTTCCCATTCATCGAGTGTTAATTACCCTCAACATGGAGAACGACGACGATGGCAACAACGACTGCGAGTACCACTACCAGAACCAGAACCAGAACCAGCACAAAAACCATTACGAGAATAAGGCAGAAGCATGAAAAGGTCTATCTACGAAACCGACAATAAGGTCTACGTCTACACTCAGCTTATACATCGCACGTCAGTGTCAGTAATAAAGCCTGCAAACGAGTTGTCGTTGTCGCCGACATTGTCATCAGAGGAGACTCCCAAATGTGCACTGTACTGCATCTCAACTCACTGAATGATATGATACCATGGCAATGTCATTGAAGATTAACTACTCACTCATTATTCCTGAATATAATTTACAAGTTCCTGCACGATCATTTGGCATCTTCTTTTTCTTTTTTTTGCAAATTGCAACCCAGTTTAATCAGCTAAGAGACTGCGAAGAAGAAGAAGAAGAAGAAGAAGTTATGATAATATATCCACTATCGCTTAGATTATAGGTTTATCTCCAATCTAAAAATACCAAAAGTGCTTTTATTAGTTCTAACACACAAGTAATTATTACGGTACTATTTTCTAGTCTAACTCCGTACTGTACGCTAATGCAACATAATCTAATGCAATGCAATGCAATACAATATCATACAATACAATGAAGTACGGTGGAACAGAAGGGATCTACGTTGCGGAATAAAAATTGCGTATTGCGTACAAAGTTTTATTGTAAGTATGTATTTTATTGACAGCCAGAGCCAGAACCAGAGCCAGAGCCAGAACCAGGACCAGCATCAGAACAGAGCAGAATATAGAACCCAGGTCACTCGCACATATGGAATCGATTACTATTTAGTTTAGTAAGTTGTTCATTGAAACCAATGCAATGCTCTAGTTGATGCTGATCTGTCTTTCCACATCCACAGTCTACTGTTGTGCAATACTCATAATCATTTTCGCAAACTGAAAGCTGCCACGGGGAACATATTGTAGGAATTAGAGAATTAAATTTGTCACTCAGCCATAGTGTAATCGGTACATGTACATAGGTAGGTAATATAGTGCCTAGACTATCTCTAAATTGGTATCATATCTTATTGGTTTGGTTACGTCTGGTTTGATCTGGTGGTGTTAAGCACCTTAGAACAGGGAATACAAATACCTTCCTATCTAGTGTGAGTGAATGAGGAGAAGTCCCAATAGCAATAATAATGCCTTCACCTTGTAACCTTTAAACCAGGAATAATCTGTGACAAAAATATACATACTGTGTATGTGTAGTGCATGGTATTCGTACCTATAATTAAATACAGTATACATTGGTAGGTACTATACATACTGTTGTGTGATGCTCAACACGATAATGATAAGAAACGAATTCTTTGGCGGAAAGAAAGAGAGAACGAAAGACAAAGTAAGTCAATGTATCCTTTCTGTGTGACATGACATGACCAAGTAGAATTAAATGACCCTGAAAAAAAAATCTGCTAATTACTCATATGGATAGGTACATAATATCTAACCTCAAATTAAAGAAAGAATTGCGATGATGACATGATGTCACATAAAGTATACGCGTAACTAGTGATTATCAATGGTTTTGTTCGACTAGGTTACCTCCTTGCTTGCTCTCTACCTGCCACCATGTATCATCACAGAACAGAACAGAACAGAACACGTCTACGATCACAATTGTAATCTACTATTATTTTATTATATGATGTGATCATGCATGTAATGCTTGTCGATGTCGATTGAACAGCTATGTATGTATACATATTGTAGCTGGTTGGTAGCACATGGCATGGTATGGTATGGTTTGGGATGGGATGGGATGGCATGGCATACGGCTGCCTAGGCATAAGTAGGGTTGACAAAGCGCCATAAACATATCACTAGACTAATAATGTGGTTGTATTCTCCACGCACATACTATGTGCGTTCTGTTTGTGTGTGAGGATTTGGAATTGGAATTGGAAATCCATTGTTGGTTTCATTGTTTTAAGGCTAATGACGAAGTGCGTGTGATGTGTGACACAAAAGTACGTTGGAGATGTACGGAATTGGAAAGCTGTTCTTGGCTCTGCGTATATGTACAGTGGGTACACGATTAGTCTTGACTTGACTTGACTTGGTTTGGCTCGACTTGACTTGACTTGACTCGACTCGAGTTGACTTGACTTGACTTGACTTGAATTTACATGGTTGGGCTTCACTTGACTCTACTTGACTTGTCCATTGCATTGCATTCAATTGCGTTATGGATTATGTTACTTTGGTTTGCAAATAAGTCATTCACGGTACATAATGGCAAATGGCAAAAGCCAAAGCAAAGGCACAGGCAAAGGCAATGGCAATGGCAAACGGTATGATGAGATGCGATGTGATGAGACGAGGAACGAGTGATAGCTAACAAAGTTTTACGAAGACACGTGCAAGATCTTGAAAAAGTTGGGCAAAAAAATGTTCTTGCAGTAATAATAATATCCACACTTAGAAACTTAGTTATCCCAATCCTAATATATACAAGGTACATAATTACTCACATGTAAATTCCCTCGCAGAATAACAACCAAATCGTGTGTGTGTGTGTGTGTAGCATTCGCAGTTCTAGGAGCTAAAGGCAAATCCATACGCATACGTGACTTAATTTCAAGGGTTTCTCTATTCCACTGCATACGTGTGGATACTGCTTCATTTGCTTATAATTAGTTTTTTTCCACAGTAAAACTAGCTATAAAGGTCAACCATTAATATTAACAAAGTTCTTCTGGAGTATCTGTACCTCTGACATGACTGTCACTGTGACTGTGACTCTGACTCTGCACTAGATACAATAGTAATAAAAATAATAATAAGCCATGCTCCATTAGGAACAGCAACATGTGTAGGAAGACACTTTGAAAAACTAAATGTAAACCATGAGCCGTTAGACTTGGACTTAAAGTCTTTGAGAATTACAAGTTCCATGTTTAGTAGTTTTGAGTTGGGAGCATTTAATTTAGCATGTGTAATAAGCATGGTTGAACACTGAAGGCTTTGCCGATAGTTTGACAACATCCACATTTACCAATGTAGTTCCTATCTACAGCATAACGCACATGAGAGCGTGAGAGGGAAACGTGCACATGTGTAGTGTACCCACATTGTATGTATGTATCAGGTGTCGTTGTCTATATCTGTCAGTGTTAGGCAAAGGTTTTTACGATTAATCGAAATAAAAGCTATAAAGCCAATGATTATTGTAATAATTATAAATGAAGAAACCAGAAAATATGAAGTTCATTACTACGTACATATGTACCTACGTGTAGACTTGAACGAGCAAGCTTGGGTTCGACAGATAGGAATGCAATGCATGTGACTGGAGTATAGTGGAATGTACATAGGTACATATATATATATGCGTATAGATAGGTATGCACGTATGTGTGCTGAATGTACTTGAGATTTCCCCGCAAAGATAACGCATCGAGGTATGTAGGTATGTACTTTACACATCTCAATGTGTACATGTGTGTGTCGTATAAAGAACAAACTACTTTGGAAAAAAAGCTCACAATCAGATGATGCGTTAAGGCCAGTGTTTTACTTAATGTAGTCATTTACCTTGTACAAGAACACGCATGAATTTCATGCCGATACATGTAGGAATCTAAACATACGCTACAGCTACACATGACAGCTCAAACGCGTACTCGCAATTGCTCCTTTAATAGTGAGTGAGCTCCAATGTGAAACGTACTAAGGACAACATGGTCATCCTCTTTAACGTTCATCATTCATAGGTATTATACATATGCTTATGGATCTACCAACCCACCTACCTACCTTTTTCCTCCCTACCTACACAAGTCAAAATAAACATAGAAAACATAAAGAGCGGTATCCTCCACTTACCCTTAATGCACTTACACTTATACCTACACGCACTTCCGTATTGTTTCGAGATATAGAAAAAAAAAGAATGGAAAGAAACATTATTTGACTCATTGCCTTATGCTCCGTATTACCATGAGCCCTGAGAAGATCCTGGCATTGAATCTTATTCGATGATAAATGAAATTAAAGGTCTTTTCTAAGATCGTCACTTCGCCACGCGTTGTCTTTTCTGCTCTTTAAAAATCATTTGCTACATTTTACACGTACGCATTTATGGCTGGGTCGAGAACGTGTTCGGCTCAATGACTGGTGTTGGTGTTGATGATGACGATGACGATGACGATGACGATGACGATGGCGTAGAATCTACTCCACTGTATTATTATATACTAGGTACATATAAATATATAGGTAGCTCTATATAAAAGTACAGTCACAGGGAGTAATAAGATTAAGTAAAGCAGCTGAGATCTTCTTTCTTCCTTTCCGCTCTTTCTTTCTTTCTCTTGGTCTTCATCTTCTCTATATTTGGATGGTGACGGTAATGATAGGACTATAGGACGAATGATTAGAGGGTAGGAAGTGACTGTTGGTCCTAGTCTTACTTACTATTAGTCTTCGTCTTTTAGTCGCACTCTTGCTCTTGGTTTTGGTTTTGGTTTTGGTTTTGGTCTTGGTCTTGGTCTTGGTCCTGGTCCTGGTCTAGTTCTCTGGTATGGTTGTCTCGTACGGTACATATTTGGTTCAAAGTTTTAAGTCAGGCAAATTCATGACTTTGGCTTTGACTTTGGGTTTTTGGCCTCACATTTGGCATTCTATATCTGTATTCATCTCAACTTGCGTATGGAGCGTACTCAATTTTTTAGCTTTATGTGGGTAACTAGGAATTAGGAATATTACGTGTGTAGTCAGGAGTGAATAATGCATAAGGCGACTACGACTACACATCCAGTCAAAATACCTAATCTATAATTATTAAATGTGAACGCCGTTTCTTCTTCCGCTTGATTGACGACTACGACTTATATTCGCAGTCAAAGTAGCAACAGAGCAAAAGTGCATTCATCTAGGAATTTAGATTCTAGCATGCAATGCTGATGCTGGTACTAGTACTGGTACTGGTACTGGTACTAGTGCTGGTGCTAGTCCTCATGCCTTTGGTGATGTTAATTCTAATGCTAATGAAAACGATTATTGTACCTCGGAATAAGTATTAAGTAGTTAATATAAGACTGTCAAGTGTACAGGAAAAAGTAATGATGCAGGTAAAAATAATAATGCTTCTTTCTCGCACGTTGAACTTGGATCTTTGCTGAATTAATTAGGCGCTTCACTCACTCAATTCGTTTGACAGGACGTGACAGGAGCAGAATAGACAGGCAGACAGACATAAAGAGATAGAGAGAGAGCTGCGCATCTCTTGTACATTTTACTTTACCATGTTATGTTACACTTTTGGATGAAATAAAATCTAAATCCAAATTCAAATTCAAAAACCAAGCACATTAGCATTAACATTAAAATTAGCATTCGTAGCAACATTATGATTATGTGGGTGCTATTATTAAAAGATGGTTGTTACCAGCAACATCTCCTTCCGTATAATTAGATTTGAGCGATATTATCTCTACTCTTTTCAAACTATAAATGTGTGAGGCATAACTCTATGTAGGTACATGGTTAAAACTGATCAGCTTATTTTAATCATTTCTCCACATTCATACCTCATCTCTCCGCTAACAGTTTAGTAAGAGATGAGGGATACAGGTACATGGGTACAAATGATTAAAAGAGGGTGGTATTTGGGAGAGTGTATAAGCACATGGTTACTAACGTCCTATGTTACATTGTATAGAGTATAGTAGTAACTGTAAGTAAAGCAGCAGCAGTAATAATTTTGGAATTGGACAGTGTGTGTCATGTGTAATTCAAAGTTAAGGGCAGTGAAAATAGCTGAATAGCTCAAAGGTACAAGTTTTCAAAAATCATCCATGCACGGTTTACACCAAGTCATGAGTTAGAGTTGCGACTTGCGATTACGATTACACACATTGCACACAGTGTGATCTACACACACATTGAAAGTGCACTAACTGCATTAGCTCCGCCTGTGTAAATAGTCATAAGTAGGAATCTGTATGCACCTCTACCTTTACCTAGTTGATTTTCATTGCATTGCATTGCATGGCTTTGTACTACATTACATTTATGACATTGCTTAACATTGCTTTGCTTTGCTTTGCTTTGCTTTCCGTCCGTAGATTTTACGCGTGTACTTGAATTCCAATCTATGGGCAATGCCGCTGGGACTGGGAACTCGAGTTATCACGTTCGTCTTCTATGTAATTATTACTACGAACTATGAACTACAAACAGTAATAGCAGTAGCATATTATACCATGTGGCATGGATGGATGGCTATCCCTGTTTAAACATGTAACCAACTGAGCATCTAAATAGCCATGTATCCTTTTATTTTTCTACCGTATAAAGTATCACGTAGCATCTCATCGCATCGCATCGCATCTACATATTTGCTAACAACTCTTAACCTGAAGCTACAACGAAGTTATTAAACACTGCCGTCTTACTTTAAAATGTCCCAAAATTATCATTACACACTACCTTGTAAAAACTGAGGAAAAAAGCAGGAAAAAATGCATACAAAACAATAAAAAATTGGCCCTTAATTTAGAGTAATTATGAACGCAGTTATGATGCATCTTAGGTGTGTCAAAAATGCATTAAAAGCACATCTTGGACCGGAAGATTTTGTTTTTGGAAAATTTTGTTCTACGCTTTTTGACAAGCTTCTACTTATCTTTTTTCGGCTTTTGTTCAAAACGCCTGCTTTTATTTTTTTTACATTTTTTCAAAACGGCTGTTTTTTATTTTTTACATTTTTGAATCATGTACTTTTTTGTTTTTTACGTTTTTTGCAAACGAATTTTTTATTTTGAACTTTTTAATGTCCGTAATTTATTTTATTACGCTTTTTCAAACTTCTGTTTTGATTTTTTTTAAATATTTTGTACTCATTAAAAACGCATGTTGGACTGCGAAATGAGATTTAAAAACCCTTTAGATGTGTTTCAAATGCACTTTAGATTTTTAGATACAAAATTTAAGGGGCACTTGAGATGCATTCTAACTACTTTTAGGTATATATAAATTACGAAAATTAATACGAGTAATTTTTGGCGTTTTACATGCACCAGTTTTTACAGCGTACATACCACAAGAAGAGTAAGGATGGACTTTTGGAAGTAGGTAGGTATAGGTATATTATGTATTGAGACCTATTTATAGAAAAGAAGGAAAAGGTAAGTGAGATCAATAATGAAGAATGAGTAGATTCCAGGTCCGGAAGTATTCTATTGAATTGAATAGTTAATTGAATACTGTGAGAGACACACTTTGGGATTTGGTACATACCTACTCTAATATACCCACTTGCCTTTCATCTCGTTTCGTGCTTTACGAAGGCACCGCTTCAACCTGCAACTGTCTACCTACTTGTGTTTCACTTCAACTTGAAATTCAAGTTGAAATTGAAATACAAATACAACTTGTACCTAGTGGCAGTAACTGCACACTTGATGCCCGTGTAGATTTTAAAGGTCTTGTTCAGAGGAAAGCAATGTAGTGAATCCATGGAATCCACCACGTCCTCCTTGTATCCTATCCTCATGTACTCAACCTTGTCGGGTAAATTGTAGATGGTGAATTGTGAATTCTTATTCATCTTGTAAAAAGAAGATAAACGGGTGCTCGCACGTACACAACTTGTACTCTTACTTGTACGCTTTCCTCCACGCAGTCAACGATAATTCGTCTGACCCGCATATCTTTTTATGCCGGCATGCTCCCATCCACATCTTATGTTTTGTTAACAATCAGCCGGGCTCTTGTCTTGTCTTGTCTTGTCTTCCACTTGCTCCTGTGTGATCTGAGCTGAAGGTTTGTCTAGGCTCAATTTACTTATGTACTTTATACGTTTATACTGCAGCCAGATCGGTGCGCTACTTATACCACCTTTCACTTCCTACACTCCCTATTCTCACTTCTTGTATTACATTTATGTCCTAGCATCAAGCTATCAAGCTACAGATATATAAAGACTGTGCTATATTTCCAAGTCTTGTGATGTGAGGGATTTTAAACACAAACCTCAATAAAATTGAGCAGACAGTCTGCTGCTGTGTGTGAAAACATTTGGGAAGCTCAACCAGCTTGGATTTGGATCGGGATTTGACATAAAGGTTTTATGACATGACACTACCATGTCGCAGTTTGGACTACGAGATACTTTTGATTTTACTGTTTTAGATGCAGCAGTTTTTACAGTGTGTGATAAACGGGAGAGGGACAGCGACAGATTAATTACTATTTAAAAATATTAGACTTGTTAAAGTTTAATATGTTAAGTTTATGCTTGTACATGTAATTTTTGCTTCGTAATTGATTACGCAATTTCCTAGTAAATGGAAACCCGTGTAGGCGATTCTACTGACATTTTTGAATCTTCGTGCCTAGAGCTGCACGTTTATAAACAAGGATAGTGAATTGCATTGCATTGAATTGACCTCAGAGTGATAACTGAGATGCTTCAGTTATACCATACTGTATAATTACACATGTTCCTGTACGCATTGAGAGTGCAATGTAACATGGCATGGCATAGCATAACATTGACGCATCTAACATTCGCACTGGCCACACGTGGACCACTAAAATTATTCAAAGTCAAAGGATAACTTTGACATTGACTGTCATGTATACATGTAAGTACTTACATGGCTACGTTTCTGTATTCTGTAAAAAAAAACAAAACTGAAAAAACGCATGTTTGCAACAAAAACGTTTCTAGTTTACCTGTGTATGCTACATATAATATACATATATTGTGCTTTCCACAGTGTGAATTTCTGTATTGTACGTGCCTCCATGCGTAGTTTTACATTTACCTGTGCATGTATTCTAAAGGGTAAATGCATTATATGTAATAATGTTACATCACGACTGAGGTAATGATAGTGGTACATATGTAAGTATGTGATGATATTGAGGCGCAGGTAATAATTATGGGATTTCATTAATTATTAGCATTGGAAGCTTTAGAATTTTGAGTATTCCTTCTCATAAGTACAAATACGTGGGGCTGGATGTTGGATTGTAAGGTAATTTTAAGGTAAGTAGGTACCTAGTTCATTGAAGGTGGCACATACCTATACGCAATTGCGTGCGATAAATGTGGTCTATGCAGGTTGGTAGGTGGGTACCTACGACACGTTATTACATAATTACATTGACTCAACCAGCTCTAACAATAAGATTAAATGGCAATGACATAAAAAGCTACAGCGGTTCTCCATTGATATTGATACTTGATACTAACTATAAGCATACCTACCTACAATTGATGGTATGTACATCTGTACCTATACAAGTACCTACATACAACTGCTCAGTTTCCTTTACTAAAGTTCAAAAAACGAGGTGTTGAAGTTGCTCTACATGTACGTAAGTAGGTACTAGACAAGCACTAATAATAAAGTCAAGTCAAGTCAAGTCAAGTCAAGCCAAGTAAAGTGCCAGTACGAGTACCATCATAGTACCTCCACTAGAATCATAGGACTAACTCCACTGCAACAGATACTCTACTACCATTACTGTTAGTACTCGTGTTAATACTGAATGAATGTATGTAGCTAACAATACACTAATGGAAAAGGATAGCTCTGAACCTTTTTGAGCTGACTAGAGGGAAAAAGGAAAAAAAGTTTTGACCCTGTGAACAAAATGAATGAATGTGAAAAAAGGAAACCACTAGAGCTACAGATAATCCTATTACCTACACAAGTACATCAAAGGTACATATATCTATACATATGTACCTTTGCACGTGGTATCCCTATCTCTATCTCTCTTGCGCTTAACTTCAATAAATACTATCTGTGTATAGGTGCATTGTCTTGCAATCCATAGGAGTATGGTATTGCAGAAGTAGGTACACATTATGGGATGGACATGAACATGAACATGGACATGGATCTCTACTTGTACTAAAACTCCATGAACCACCAACTCCACCACACCACATACAGTATATTTTACAATTACCTAGGTAGATACATGGATCTTGGTATAGCCACATAGGTATGTAGTATGTAGTAGGAACGTGTATTCAAGTAGGCTTTCATTACAATTATTATTATTATTACAGTTAAGCCGTGAACACGAGCCAAGCTCCAGCATTGAGATAATTTTCATTTCCATTTCAATTTGATGAAATCATCTGAATCATGATGAAAACAAGATCACGAAATCCTCACAGGGATTTCAAAGTCAACGTGAACAAGAACAGGAATAATGGAAAAGTCTGATGTCGGGGAAGGGTCGAGTGAAATATAGGCCTATACCATGCATGCCTTGAGTACACTACACATTGCTGGATGGAAGGCCAGTGTCACATGTGGCGGATAATCCCATCATATACATTTTATCATTTGATTTCATTGTAGGAAAGGGCAGGCCAGGATAGGATGTAGTGCGTTCCTTCTAATAATCTAATGCCCTTCCAGACTAGGTAAGCATATTAGTAGTATCATATCGCATCATATCACATCACATCACATCATAAGGCACTTGCCACAGTTCTAATGATTTTTCTTACTTCACACCTTCGAGTGCAAACTGAAGCATATCAGCTATCAACGGTGGTCGTGGAAGTAGATTATATTATTGAATAATGTGACAGTAAGATAGCGGTCGGAGTTATGAAGTTGGGACAAGACAGGCCAAGTCAAGTCAAGCCAAGCCAAGCCAAGCCAAGCCAAGCCAAGCCAATATGGAGGTAATCAGCGTCAAGTAATTGGACGGAAAGTCAATATAAGAATATTAATATTTGAATTTGAATAATTTGATGACGTCTCTCATGTTTGACTTTTGACTTTGATGGAGGATGACTATGGCTATACCACTATAGCTAAGTCTAGTGTATGTATGTATGTCTTCAGGAATATCAATGGCTACTGCTTTGATGATGATGGTGATGGTAATGTGGTGAAGTGTAGATTCATGTTCGCTTGTAAAGTCAAGTGTGAACGATCGAGCAAATAATAAATAATAATAAACAAACCCTTGCCATATATTACTCTACTGTGTTTTCCGTAGCCTGGTCTGGTCTGGTCTGGTATGCATAGTAAAGTGCATACAGATACAGGCATGCATACAAAGAGAGACGTAATATGTATGCAATGCAGGTCTGCATACAATACACTTTTTGCTGTCGGTCTGTGCATACACATGACTTGTTTCTTCGGCTGCTGCTGTCCCGACAGACACAATCAATTCCAAGACCAAATATACTACATAGTAATATGTACCTATGTATTTACAAGTAAGTCCGAATCAAAATTCCAATACGATAGCAAATAATACTGTCAAGACGTGTATTTCGAACACCTTATGGTGACAATTGAGACGATGTGGGTGAGCATGTGTGTGTGTTTCATTGACTGGTTTAAATTGAGAATGCGAGCTGCATTTGTGGATGAGAGGGGTTAGTTGTTATTGTTGACAGTGAAGCAAGCTAAATGACGAGGATTGGGTTGACTGATTTGAGATTTGATTGCATTACAAATTACAATGTACATATTGCCTTACATCAACATGCATCGCGTTACATTGTACATTACATTGCATTAGGTTACAATTACCTACCTACCTTGCTATGCACCGGTTCTGTCTCTGTTCTTTCTTAGAAAATGTAAATAGGACTAATAGGCAATGAGATAACCAGTGTCAATAGTTAATAGAGCAAATATAAAGTCGGCAGACATTATGCTAATGTGTCAAGATTATTTTGTGCTTACCTGGTTTTCGATTCATCAATCATTTCCAGGTTACATTCTCTCTCTCTCTCTCTCTCTTAAGTAACACTGTAAAAACTGGTGCGTCTAAAAACCTACTCGTGTTTACTATTAGTAATTATATTTATTTATGACCGCAGTTAAGAAGCATCTCAAGTTCATCTAAACTCCATATAAAAATCTAAGCTGTATCGAAAAAGCATTGGAAGGGCATCTCGCAGCTCAAGAGTAATTTTCGGCGTTTTATATGAATTTTTCCCTGCTTTAAGATTCTTTAGTTTTTACAGTGTACCTACATAAATCCTAGACTGCTCTTGGTCTTGATCGGGAATAGAGTAGAGTGGTAGTGATAAATTCAAATTCAAGAATCGACGTTGGCTTGAACGGACAAGCCAAAATCTCCTGGTGAACAAGAACAAGAACCAGACCGAGTCAATATGTACAGTATATTACAAGCCATGTTTACTTGTTTATATCATACTGTGCTATCAATATGTAGGTAACGTTTACCTTTGTCGTTCTCGTTGGTCTCGACTATCCTACACTCTTACAGTGTTCGTAAATGCTCTGTTTTACAACTCGAAACCTAATTCTAATTTATGAATTCAAGTGCAGGGAACTCCTGACAAATGCTGGTTACTCGGCAGGTCACTGGTGTTGGTGTTAGAAATGTTCTGTTCTTATTTCATTCAACGTCCTCCTCTCACATTACCGTATAGATGTAATTACCTACGTACACGTATTTCAAATTTGGTCCTTGTTTTCTTCTCAGTGCAATGCTACTCTTCATTAGATATCAGACTTCTCTCGCAGTTAATGCTTGCTCTTGGTTTTGGTTTTGGTTCTGGCTTTGACTTCGGCTTTGGCTTTGGCTTTGGCTTTGACTTCGACTTCGACTTCGACTGTGTATTGGAATTAGACACATGTGGAAACTTTGACAGGTAAATTTTGCGAGACATTCTGGGTGAGACATACGAGTGACTTTGACTTAATCAACTCACAGTAGGAATGAGCTTTGACCCAAAAAATAAAAATCCTATGGTTAATACACCTCGATTGGTTATCCTTTGGTTACTTTTATACGAGTATTGTCTACTGCTCCTTTCTTACATGGGTATGATAATACAAACAGTTTTTGGTAGGCTGGGCATCATGTACTAACTGTGGTCTGCATCTGTCTACTTTACCAATCAATCTTCATTCGCAGCATAAATCGTCTGAAAGATCAGCAATTTTGAGGGAAATGGAGACGCAACGAAAGTGCAGTAGTGTTAATGTTAACTGTAGTCGTTAGTTATCTCGAGTAAGATAGCCTTATAATTAAAATCAAAATCAAGGTAATGTAATAATGTGCGAAAGATCAGCTTCGTTTGCATTTCTGTCGCTGTTGACCATTGTATATTGTAGTACGATGGCGGCAGTGCTCTACTACCTTACATTAATTAACACCCTGATATTGTACTTACTCTTTCTAGAAATTGGAATTGTGCTCTTCATGTATTTTTCCATTTGGATTTGGGAAGTTGAAGTTGATTGACTGAATAGTTTTAGGCCATATATTTTAATTTTAATATGTAATGGAATACGCTTGGAGAAGGTCGGAGAAGAAAGTTAAAATATTGCATTCATAATTACTTGTGTGTAATCACATGTAATAAAATTAAAAAATCCAGTCCAACAATCATCCCTGTCGTCATCGTCGTCGGTCGTCGTCAATACTAATACAGATATCTGTATTGCTATCATTTCATTCACAATCAAATAATTTCAGTAGCTAATTAATTCCATCTCGTTCCACCTTATACACGACAGTTTGTCCCAGCAACTTTTTCAAATCCAAGAGTTTAACGAGTGTGAATTGCATTTTGGGAAAATGGAATGATGTTATGTCACGACAAGTAGCATGGTAATTTACATGCTCAACATCAAAATGCTATGCTTTTAATCCCAAACTAAAGTCAACGAACATGTAAAAGTCAGGAGGGTATGGAAATTATATACAGTATTATATGCAAATAAGTATCTACCTATAGGCTATACATAGACATAACATAGGTACCTACATTCACATGGACATTGCATAATTAAATCGGTATACTTACAAGCATCCTTATATGTACCTACTTGTCACATGGAGACTAATGACAAATAGTAGCAAAGGTATAATTATTCTATGCTAAGGATACGAAGGAGTAGCAAATTGAAAATTTTTTGACATGAACATGATCTTGGTAGTCTTAATAGCGCATAAATAATATGTAAATAAATTAGCAATCAGTCGTAGAGAAAGAGATAATCATGAGTAAACAATGAGTCTCATTTGTCATTGTAAGAAAGGCTTGTTCTATGCTCTCTGGTTTGACTTGCTTTGCTTTGGTCTGTCTGAAGTTTCAGCGTTCAACTGTTCAGTATCCATGTCGATCCTCTGATTTGTGGACTTGGATGTGGGAAAGACAGATACAGGTGAAGTAATGACAGTGGAGCAGTAAACTACTACACCGATTATCCTTAAAGAACCTCTGTAATAGGGATAAGTGTAAAGCTTCGCTGTCAAATAAATTAAATTTCCCTGTCTTGCCTTGTGTCCATACACTATAATCTGGTCTGATGCTGAGGCAGTATCGTCTACAGTCTACAGTACCAGCAACATTCTTTATTATGGTAGTGCAGTGGTTGTAGGTAGTCCACTTGTACCACTATTAGTATTTCTACTTGTGTACTTTTGCTTCCTCTAGTAGTAATGATCTTAGTACATAGTCTTTAGGCACCTTCTCGTAGTAGCTGATTCAGGCGGAGGTTAAAAAATTTGAAACCTCAACAAGTTAAAAGATAAAATTTTCCAATGGGAACCTACCACCTATAGACATCATGCAATGCAATGCCATGCAATGTAATGTAATGTAATGTAATGGGATGCCATGTAAAGCACTCAAGTAGCCCCAGCCTCATATACTACCTACTACTATACTACATAATATCGAGGCTGTGTAGGTATATACCTTTACAAGTAGCCAGAATGGTGGTGCCATTAATAAATTGTGCTGATACATAGATTTTGTGGGTCACTTTTGAATTTGGAAATTGACATGACATGCCCAAGTGAAGTATTGGACGTCCTTTTCCTCACCGTATGTGCTACATGGGTATACATAATGTGACCGATGCAGTTATGTATGAATAATGAAAATATATTGACAGATATTATTGAAGACGAGAAATTATTAAGCTTATGTATCTCATTCCCTTCTGCTGCTCTCAATTAGTGTCTTAAAAAATTACACGCAGCTACAATACGTCACTAAATTATCCCATGACTAATTATTAACGATTTTAGTTAGCGGGATATTTACACTGATTCCTTCCACTCTATCGAATGCTCTATATGATGATTGCATTATTATGTACTCCTAGAAACGCATAATAGACTTCAACACTCAAGACTCAAACTCAAGACGTCAACCCAACTCTGCATATGTATGTACCTACTATGTACCTACCAAGGTATATATGTACCTACACGCAGTCATATCTCAAAACTCAAGACAGCAGCTCACATTCATTGTCCTAGCTCGTATATTTCCATCTCCTTTCCGAAATCTTGTACAGTTAAAAAGGTGCATATTTATTTCAATGATGCAATAATTTATGCAAATCCGTACGCACAAAATGATAATGAGCCTCGCTCACAACTCTTAAGCTCGCTCACCTCTAATAATTTTGACTCTAATTCTAATATCATATTATTACCTATTACCTAACTCCTTTATTACTCCACATGCCTACTACCTCTACTTTTGATTCACAAATCTAAAACTCCCTTTTTCGGCTTAATGAAGGAACGACTTGTTGACATACTCCCCACCCTCCTCCCAAAATACTTCTCTACTAATAGTGAGTTATTCACCTGTACTCATATTAACATTAGCATTAGCAGTCATAGATTTATGTTTCATTTGTAAATCTCGTGGTCTCGTTCTCATCTGTTCAAGCAATCAATAATCAATTAGACTATCAACATAGGATTGCATTGCATATCGAAATATTATTCAGAAATACCCATGTGTGCGAATGTGTGTATGTGTACGGTTACTGTAGGACCTGCTATAGAACACACTGTAGTTTCAGTGATACGCACTATTCTCAGTTTTCGAAAGATTACAAGACAAATCTTTATAGCATGTTGTGGTGCGTGTGCATGCGGTAGTGTTAGTGGTTCTTATCAAATATCATAATTGTACACACACGTCAAAACATTTATCAGCACAGTATATGTAGTAGAACTGGAGTAGAGTACAATACAGTACAATACAATACAATGGCAATTTGTCATAATTACAAATCACCCTGTGAATTGAAAAACTAGAGAAAAAAACCTGACACATAAAGATATGAGGCATTGAATTTGATAGTAATTTATTATTACTTCATTTAATTAACAATACCAAACAGGCCATATAGGATTTGTAAGGAATCTGACTGTTTCGAATCCATTTATATACCTTATTGTTAGACCGATGTATGCAGGTAGGTACATGGGTACATGCTACCTCACACTTTCACCCTTATTCTCTATGTGTATATGCCTACTACCTTTCTGTAGGAAAGTGAAAATTTTAGCAGTGTAAGCACTATGTATATATAGCTGATGATTATGGGTATTGCATTGAATAGTGACAGGGTATGTTCCACAATGTTTCCAATGTTGGTATTGCTATGATAACAAAGCAAAGGCTAGCTAAAGTCCAAAAAGTAGATAAAAGGGAAATTAACTAAATAATTATTTAGCCGTGGATTACTTATGAAGATAAACATGGACGATGGATGGATATGGATCAAGTGAGTTGAGATGACAAATACACTGTAAAAAGTAAAAATCTTAAAACAAGAAAAAATACATCTAAAACGCTGAAAACCTACTGCTATTTTGTATAATCTT
>JAAXYX010000649.1:0-33349 GCA_036851915.1 Ptenothrix huangshanensis | reverse complement strand
TAATTGTAAAAGTTATTGCGGTAGTTTTTATTAACTCTTACTAATTGTATTTTGAAGTGTTCACAATTACCCGCCGTTCACAATTACCCACCTTTACCCTTCCATAAATCGTTAGCATAAAACTTCACTTAGCAGTATCAATTATCAATGGTTACGAAACAGAGTGTTCAGCCTCACTCAACGATTTAAGTGAACGATAGTCTAGCCTTTATTCAAAAATTGTAAAAATTATATGATTTCTCCACTAATTATTGAATGATGCAATCGACATATTGATCCTTTACTAATTACATTCCCTGGCTGCTCGTTCCAGAACGCTTCAGGTTCTGACTCCAAACCCAAATTCAACCTATCGTCATTTGTGAACAAGACAGTTCCACTTCACCCCTGCTTCGTTCAGTAGATAGTAGATATGAACATGATGCTAGCATTGGGATCATCCATAAGATGTATATACCTATTTATATTCGTCTGGTTGCTGGTTCTCTATTAAGTTCATATCCCCATGGTGAGTCAGAATTGTCAGCCAAACAAGTTCCTAAATGTAATTATCTACCCCTTTTGCCCCTGTTCGTGGATTTTAGCAGAGGGAGTAGACTAGGGATCTGTACAACACTAGTCTCAACTCGTCCTCGTCTCGGGTCTGAGTCTGAAGGAAGAGTGTGAATTTGGAAATACTTGGAAGGCTTGCTCCTGCTACTTATATTTTTGATGGTTATACGTGTACATATCTAGGAGACTTCCTCATCCTGACTAGTTAGGACTACGCGACGGTAGTGTGTACTAGTACTTGCACTTGATATAGTGGTAGCTGGCCTTTGGTGCATTGAGACGTGGTTTGGTTGGGTTTTTGTTTTGTGTATATTTGAGTAAGTAGAAGTAGTTGCGAGCTGGTGTTGGGACGTTGGGAGTTTGAGAGGCGAGAGGAAGAGGAAAGGAAGTCGGGCGAGCGCAGCATAGCATAGAGTGGCGAGTGGAGAGTACGGAGGCATACGGCGAGTGTGAGTGTGGTATGGATTGGAGTTGGAAGGCTAGCATTGGAAGTAGCGGAGCATGGGAAGGATAGCATTGAAGGAAATAAAGGACAGGAGCGTATAGGTTGACTTTCCACAAGTTTCCAGACATCAAGTTGATCGCAGAAACGTTGAACGTGCTTTAGTTTTGTAGTGTTTGTACTTTGCAAGAGGAGAGCTACAGGACAGTGTGAGTGAGGACACGGAGCACTCGCTTAGCATTATAAAGATTGGAGGAGAGGAATAGCAGAAGCACAATATAGTTTTCAGCATTTCGACTTCAACCACAGATTTTGTGTTGAAGATACTTTTGTAGTAAATACCTACCTTTTTCTTTGATTAGGGAGCCTGGCTGGTCTGGCCTGGCTGGAGGAACACTACTGTCTATTCCGTTCAAAAAACAACTACAAAAGCAAGAAGAGACGACGACGGCTACTACTACACTACTATTGGAGTTGTAGTTGGACTATTCAGTAGAATTATAATAGACTACACTATTCACTATTTACGGTATTTACTAATACCGATACCGATAGGTAACTTAGCTGGAGGAATATGCCATTTAGCATTCAGTTGGACAAGTTGGAGTTGGAATCGGAGAGAAATGCTCTTGTCTTTCTGTTCTGTTGAAATTGAGAAATACGTACGATTAGGATTAGGATTGGTGAAATAGGTACAACACAAGACCCAGTCCAATTCCAATCCAAAGTATGTACTCGAAGTACGTGCTGTTCTACAGAATAACAGTTTGAGTCTCACATTAGTCGTGTCGTTGTTTGGATTTAATCGAAATTGGGATTAGTCATGTGAAAAGGGGAAAAAGACAATTCAAAATAAACTGTTGACAATTACGGAATATATAGACGCGGATTGGAAATATTTCTAGTGCTGTAGTAGCCGGATCCCCCGTGTCGGCATAAAAATATTAATTTCATAATAATATTCGAATTTAACAAACAATTTTTTTTCTTATGGATGTTGTTTTTGGGCTAATGCTTATGAGAAAGCATTGTAAGCTCGTTTGGAGTTGTCGTTGGAGATAGATAGATTTACCAGAACCAGATAGGGAGTTTCACAGCTTAAGAAACAGAAAACCGATAGTGAGCCTAGCCGTCACCCGTCAACGTCGTTGTGAGCTTGTGTCGTGTCGTTAGTATCATTATCGACGAGAAAATAATTTTTGGTCTTTGGTTGTCACTTGAAGGACTTTAGTACGGGGACTACAGAAAAAAACTTCGAAGACATTCAGTCTGATCATCTTGTGTCGAAGCAGTTGCCAGTGTGCGAACGTAGTGTGTCGGCAATAGGCTAAGGTGATCGCAATTGCAAGAACGTTTCGCATTACCCGAGTTAACTGCATTTTGAATGTAAGCAAAGCGATTACGCAACAATACAATTCTCATCCAATTCCCAAGACATCCGAAACATTTCGGAAAGGTCGTTCTTACTACCTGTCAAGAAGGTATTAAGTCATCTGTTAATACCGAGAAAGTGATAGCAACATCCTACTTTTACTAAGCAATTCATAATAATGGAAGATTCCAGCAGTAGTACCATGCAACCTTGTCTTGTTGTGAACCTACATAACACACATGACATACTACAACAATTACGGAAGGAATTTGCGGATGCCCTTCTGATATACCACGTGAGTTTTTATTTGTATTTTATATTGTATAATTGTATTCTTGAAGAGATTTGTCTCTTAGCTTCACAATTTTTTCTGGGATTTCTCTGTCGTCATATGTGCATCACTTAGACATTAGCACTCATCATGCCACTTTAGAATCGGATGAAATTAATTCTCTGTTAACATCATTCCATTAATTTTTTGAGTACTTCCTGTCGCAGACCAAGATATATGTTATTAATGTCGCAACAATTCATCGTAAATGTTATGTAGGAAAAAATAAGCCCACATTGATCGAGCATCTAATTTCAATGTAATTATAATTATTAGTGAATTGCGTCGCTGTATCGTTGTATGGTCAGCTTACACCTAAGGCACAGGTGACATAAAATAAAGATCGTAAGTAGGTTCTACTTGAAATTGTGGTTGATATGATTAATGGCAATATATTTACGATGTTACTTCATACTTGGACAAGTTCAGGGCATCCTTGTAGACGCAAAGTTGCTATCGCACTTTTTCGTGGAACAATAATTAGCTGGAGTAACTTACCTTAATGACATTACGTGATGATTAGGAGTAGTATTGGACCATATTTTGTGGAATTTCCCTTGTTGCAAACTTTAATAGTGGATCTTATATTTCCTTCATCTTCAAATACTAGCACAATATTCATATTCTTGTGGTTTACGAGTTAAACCTTGAAATAATTAGTAGGGAAAGATAACAGTAATTTCTAAATGGACATCACGTATCAGTCAAAAATAATTTGAGTTTCGAGAATAGTAACTGAGTAAATGGTAATCGACAAGGGTAATGCGTTCCCGACAAAATAACACAAAACGCAACATAACAAAAAATGTCATGATAGGTAGATACTAATATTACCAAATTGTAATTTTTATAATTGCTTGAGTCATATGGTAAAATAAAGTTGGTATAATTAGCTTAAGAAACAGACTTTGTTCCCGTGACCTGCAGTTTGTAATGGAATAGAATGGAATGGAATGGAAGTTGATGTTGGAGTAGCTGGTGAATTCAAAGAATTATGTAGAAATGGTAAAATAAATGCTGAAAAGAATTATCCATTGTAGTTCATCGTGGTCTTTTCTATTTATTAACGAATTTATGTTTGGTGGGCTTATTCACCCCTGTCTACTTTTTATCAATTAGATTCGACCGTATGTATACAGTTGTATACAAATAAGTATATAACTTTCTATCCGTCCGTTCGTGCACACCTACAATTGCATAGTTATACACCAGAAATGAAGTTGACTGCGTACTACTTTAATAGTACGTAATTTGTAACACCCTTAAATAGACGAAGTATCTATGCATGGATGTCATTTAAATTAGCTCCAGTAGCTTTAGGAAGTACTAAATTAATTTTGCTAAACTAATTTAAATCATTTAACAAATACTTAAGTAGCTGCTGCTTTAAAAAAAGATTTTTCGGTTTTTAAGTTTGCGTATTAAGCAAGTAAACTGGCTTTTTGATCAAATCCTTCGCAAATATCTGATAATGGCATGAGCATGTTAATTCACAATAGTTCTCGAAGCTTCCGTCTTGTCCCGTTTTAAGGAAAGTATTTAATAATTATGAGTATACACAGGCTAATAACGCATTAATAATTATAGATAAATTACCTATATACATATTATTTAAATATGGAATTTAATTAATTAAATGTATGTAGAATTAATTCACACATAAACATATTATGGCTAGACTAGAGCAACCCGAAAAGCAATGATCATATTCTTTGCTGTGGAAACTCATTCGAACTTCTGCTTGTGTCCTTGTAGCACAATTCGCAATGAGAACAATTGTACTAGTATAAGTGTAACGTCAACGTTGTGTATCTTTAATGCTTAATAATTAATTAACCGTGTGCCGTAGGAAGTATTGACACCGACAGGATGTTTAATTTTAATGACAAATAATAAGACATCCATAAAAATAAATCAAGGGGAAAGACGAATACGTGTAATTGATGTGATTCTTCTTTTTACAGAACTCCGTGCAGCAAGTGTTGCTAGATCCCGAGGTAAGACGATATACATTTTTGTGATTGTCCGAATTCTTTCGACACAATGTAGAAATTCACACCGAAAACCCTCAGTGGTCAATATCTGAATGCACCCTCATGTTGTATTTGTCGATTTAGAGCAATTGTCCTTCTTATTTATGAAAATGGAAAATTTAAAAAGTACCTAGTATAATTAGCAAAATAGTATTTCACGCTTGACAATTCCGCATGTAAGTCAAACTTTAATTAGTGTAGTATTAGTGTTTTCGTTTGGAGACACAACAGTTGGATTACGTCGCCCTGTTACATGCATAATTACATATTATGTATAATGATTTCTTGTGTGAAAGTGGAAACGTTTTCAGCACTCCTTTTTAATGGGATGCTAATTGTAGCATTGAAAAGAAACAAATAGTATTGCTCCTGCTTCAAAATGGCATCCAAGCTTGGATATCCAATGAGAGATGGGAACTCGAATATGTACCAAAATATGTATTTAGTTTCAACAATATCGAGATATTAGATTGCATTAAGCTATGGGCCATAAGGCAGGTGTGACTCTATTATTGAATTCTATCGTTGTGTGGACTCCATCTGTTTTCATGTAGATATTGAAATTATTAATTATATTTAGTCAGGTTGTTGTTGCTTGAGTTCGGTTCTGACGTACAGCCATTAAGATGATGGTAGAAAAGAAAATCATCTACGAGAATCGTTAATTCCTCCCAGTTTGTATGGAGTATATTCAATGTTGACAATGCGACAATAGGTGTAAATACAGCAGTACCCAAGTATTGTTAGGTTTGTGCTGAGGTTAAACTAACGTGACGAAAATGAATCAATAAAAATTGTTTATTTACAGAATCCTAAGCTTCGACAAAGTTTTGATGAGGCTCAAAAGCAGATAGTTGGTGCAAGCATCAAACAGGTTGGTGTTTAGCAATTATAATTTAGGTGTAATTATTTCACATTAGACCCTAGTATTTTAAAGCGCATATAGTGAAAAGCATGCGAAATCAAAGACACACTTTCGTTTATTAGATTAGGGTGATTTGAAAATGATGTTGGATTTGTTCGGTGCTGTTTAGAGAATTTTAGTGAGACAGCTACAACAAACGTCTCAGGTGACCCCCAGCGATATGTTGTCCGATAATAAAGTTCCAGTTTCGGAAGGAGCTGATGTGGGAATAGGAATACAAAGTAATGGAACGTCTGACGGAGGTAGTCATCATTGCACGCCTCCAAACTCGGAGGATGAGCATTCAGACCTATCTCGGTCTCTCTCAAGCGGGAGTGGAATCAGTATATGTACTGAATCCATTTCTTGTCCTTCATCCGTCTCCAATACTCCATTATCTAGGTAAGTTGGATCTTGGATCGTGGCTTCCGAACCTAGTTTCCTCAATTTCGCAAATTATTCTCCGTTCAAAATCGTTTGTCTGTGGAATGCTACTACACCTACCTATTTTACTTATTACTTACAGTGAGCGACCTTGGTAGTAAGAGTATTTCTCCAGGATGAGAAATGCTGACATTGACCGCGGTCCGTATCTTATGAAATAATAACGTCGTTATTTTTTATTATTTTCAGCATTGAATAAAATAATGTGGCTTACTCGACTATGTACCTAGTCTAAATGTGTACAGTTCAGATGAAAATGTTTATGATTGTATGCGTTTAGCTGACGTAATTATTTAGGTTTATTTCATTGCGAGTTGCAAAATATGGTTTACAAATTTTTAAAATATAAATAATATCTATTATGCTTCGGAGATTTTGCATTGAAGTCATGAACTTTTAATTTGTCTGCAAGGTCGCTCGACAAATTAATTTGCTACATTTTCAAAATATGCCTATGAAATGTAATTATTATTTCAGTTGGGGCAATTTTTAACATATGTTTGTTTAATTTTTATGCAGCCGTCCAAATTCACCCAGTTCTTCAAACTCGAAAAGTAGTCCTCCAATATTTCCATCTGAAATAATGGAGCAAGAAGAATTTCTAAAAGGGTTTAACCTTATTACGCATGAAAGTCTTAAAACCAAATCTGAGACAAAAAGAGTTGAACGAAGGAGAAGAACGACTGCAAATCCCAAGTACAATGGGCATGGATTTGTGGACATTACTCAGGTCAGTATACCTACAGTGTACCCACAACTCCAAAGCTTGCATTTCATATTGTGCCAACTTTCCTCCAAACGAAAGGAAACGTATTGAAGTATGTAATATTTATCTAATCCATCTCTTAATTTGATTAGCCGAGGAGAGTAAGAAGAACGGAGGATCCAGAAGGTGGAGGAAATTCGCCGAAAAGAATGAAATTCATTTCTGGGGTAAAGTGTAAAATTTCTCAACCAAGATGCATTATTTGCGAGCAAGTTGGTGAGTATTGTTTAAGCGTTCATACAATTTGCCAATAAGTTAAAAATAAATAAGATTGTTACGATCTTGTAATAAAATATCCTTGTATCATTTTAATAAAATATAGAATATAGTTTAGTAGGTAATGGTTTTAGATTAAAAGTTTACGGGTAATAATCATTTAATTTTTTCAGGGTGTAATCTCACATGCGAAAACTGTGAGTCGCAATTGCACGTTGATTGCATTCGTGTATCGGGGAGTAAGGCTCCTGCACCTACCCGCTTACATCAGTGCCCAAAATGTATTGCTACTTTCCACGAGTCGCGAAGGTTGCTCGGCTCAAATTCCAGCACTGACGAGTCCAAGTTTCAGAAACCGTTAATCTCCACAACGCCAATAATACCGTTCAATCTAAAGAGAAAAGCTCTGGACTCGGTGCCTCCGGACCGGCAAATTACTCCATCTGAAACCAAACCAACAATTGCAAAACCTGCAAAAGTAGCGAAAAAGACTATAGCTACTGGAATTCCTGTTAAATTTAAAACAGTAACAGCTAAGTCGACTGGATCTCTGGGAAAGACTGTGGTGAGCGGCAAGACACCAGTGCCAAAGAAGGGAAGCAGTGGGGTGAAAGTTGCTGTGACAGAGTCAGCAGGCACTTTATGCAAAGTAGATTTGATAGGAAAGCCCGTTTTAACAAGTCCTTTTAAAACATTATCTGCTCTTACATCCAAGGGAGCAGCTACGAATGCTGCATCTAAAACTTTCCAATCTAAATTTGGCGGCAATACATTTTCTATTCCTAATGTAGGAGATAGTTTGAATGGCAATCCATCCCTAAAACAAGTACAACCTATAAAGAAAAAATCTAAAATAAATGGAGTCAAAGCTAAGACACTCTCCATGACAGGAAATTTGTCAAACAGTCCCAACAATCCTCAAAAAACTTTTAAGCCCAAAACTAGTCCTTTAAACAATTTGAACAGTAATGGTAATATAAGTAATCCTAAACCGAAAGTCAATATAAAATCCAGTAGTAGACTACCTAAATTAAACACTGACCAACAATTGTCCATGCAAAGAACTATAATTGCGATGACAGCCGCAGCCAAAAGTGTAATGTCTAGTAATGGACTGAGAGTTCTTCCTGTAACGCTTGGTTCAGAAGTAAAAGTTACTAGTAGTGAACAAGATCCAACTCCATTCACTACTAAAAAGGCTAATTCCGACATTGGAAGTCCTCCCCCGACTCTTGTTCCTTCGATTAATATCCCCGTTATAGCGAGTAATATTCCCAATGATTCGTGTAGCTCACCTCGCATGAATTCTTTAAATATCCCCACTTTAACTTCTAATCCTTTAGCTGTTCCCAGCACCTTTATTGGTTTTAAACTTAATGAGGCTGTAAATGACAAACAATGAGAGATCATGTTCAATCAAATCGTATTTAGGAGTTAATTTTAATTTAGTAAAATATTGTTGTTACAGTTGATTAGTGTATGTACATATACGCGCAAATATGTAATAACATAGTGGCTTGGGCTCCTGTGTCCATGCCCGAATCGAACCAACGCTGTTTCACTAGTTTCACACGACTCCATTCTACGCTGGCACATTTCAGTAAGGAATTGGACCACAAGTACGGTGGACTACTGAAAAATCAAATAAATCGTGTAGGTATCTCATAAATTAGTTTCGATGATTTAACTATTTTCCACTACATTACGATGGGTAACTTACAAGACTTGCTAGATTATTTTGGATTCCCAAACTGCCCTGGGACTTGATTGTTGTGTTCTACTTTTTTAATTGTTGTAATCCTGACACATTGCATGATGTGAAACTAAAGGTAAATCGTGAATCATTAATTAGGTATGTAGTAGTAGTGAATATATTACCTTCCCTTATTTGAATAAGGACCACTAAATCGTGTGAATATAGAATTCTGTAGTAAATAAAAGTAGTGTTAATTATAGGTACGTATGAAGAGGTACAGTTTCTATTATTCTGTTGTATAAAATCTTTACATTACGTCATTATCAATAGTATATGAGTGTGTATAGTTATCATGATAATTACTTCTTCCCATATACTTTTGTTGTAAGCACTGCATATATTGATTCCACTAGTTTGTCGTAAAGATGAGGACAAAAAATGACTTGTTAATTATCTATATTTCAAGTGTAACCTTCGTGCTGGTTTTTTGCTTAGTTGTAGTAGTATTATAGTACAGTATAGCCAAATCGTCTACTATAATCGTACGTATAAGTATAAACTTCGTAAAGTCATATTGAAAGTGTAATTCTGTAAAAGTTTCAATAAATCAAAGTTTTCAATTATTGTAATACCCAAACTAACTTTAATTTATCAATCAGCTGTTTTCTATCTTCGTCAGCATTATGTATCAAGTATGGCGAAGTCGTGTGTATGTATGCTCTACTTTCTGTTTTGTACATACGAATTTGTAAGATCTTCGATGGGATTTTGGTAGCCAGCTCCTCTGTTAGAACAAAGGTAACAGTAAGTGTAACCTTGATGAGGAATTGTTGACGATGTTTTGATGTCACAGTAATTACTATTTTTACTGTCAGTTGTAACTACCAGGACTATTTCTGTGAAGCTCTTCCATTTAAGTCCCGTACAAATTCCTCTACAGACTTCCATCAAGGTCGCGCCCAGGATGATACCAATAAATAACAAAAGAAGGGATGCACCAATCAGTAGCGATATTGGAATCGATGTTTCCTCTATCTCAGCGTAATAATTTTGTGGAAATTCTGGAAAATCATATAGGCCTTCATTCCTATCCGAATCCCTTGCTTGGTCAGAAGAGAGCCTAAACACTACATTCGTGTTACTGCTATCTATTTCCGACGGATCCGAAGGAAATTGCGAAAGCTCGCTTAATCCCCTGCAAGTTATGAATGCAAAACAAATTTGAAACCGACCTTGGTGTTAGCCTGTTATTCTATGTTATCTTAATGATGATTGTTGTGAAGCAATCTTTATTGGTTAATCCTATAGATTTTGTCTTGTGTCTCACCATTTGTACTGTATTTCCATGCCGCCCGAGATTATCGGAAATCCCGCGACTGTATTTATTCTTCCAATACCTCCAAGGAATACCCAAGTTAGGCATAGAACTGACATATTCCGCTTTCTGGTTCAATTCAACAATTGATTTCGTTGCAGTTCCTTTTTTTTTGTGCTCCTTTTGTGGATCTTTTGTCTGGATGCGAAGCTAAGCGTATGCATAAATATAACACAAACAAAGAACGCACTGAAGGAAGGTAAGAATATTTACTGAACTAGATCAGGATTGAAACCTTCATAAACCTTTTCTGATAATATGGAAATCTGGGAAGGAAGAAATGTTGGTAAAACTCTTATAGCTAGAATTCGAATCAATATGTTCTTTGATATTGCTTGTCATTTCGCCAATATAGCTAGTTTTTAGTTTCCACAAAGTTTGCATTCACATCAATACCAGGAATACAAGGACCGACGTGTCTCATTATTTATGCTCATGTCACATGTAGCAAACCAAATTTGTGTTTACTCTTGCAAACCATTTATATTCAGTATCAATTCACACGAACGCAAGCAATGTAGAAAATTAATCCGTTTTATAATAATACTATTTTCTAATAATCCTTTGTTAGTCTTATTCGATTTGTAACGAATAAAGGAGACTGCTTACATAAACTTTGCAACAGCAAGTTACACCACTGATACGAAGCCTGTGAATTTAGCCAAGTACAGTATCAGTGTGCATTTGGATTGGTATGCACATACATACATATTCACTGGATCTACATCAAGAGAGAGTTTTGTGAATAATAACGATGAGCTAAAACAGACATTTAATCAAATGTTTGACAACGCCGAGCAGCGTTATAGCGACATTGTAGTCGCATTTGATTATTGTATTATCAGCATTTTTTACGGGTGTTACATACATCTTTAAGTTCTTAATAGAAAAGTCAGCATCCCTAAATAGCATTAATAGCGTTATTGCATTTATGTTCTACAAACACGGAAAAAACCTCTTTGTTTGCATGTTAGATGCTAGAGAGTCAAAATCCCTGATTGGGGTGCTTTGCTAATTGAAGTTTTCTTCACATTTGTATTAAATGTACTATTATTGTATCAAACAGGGAGGAAGCAGAAACTAATAAATTGAAGGTCTCATTTCAAGCTGGCTTGTGCTATTTTGTTCCCTTTAAGTCCTGTGGGGAGACGAGATCAGTAATATCAAGAAAATGAATATGATTTAAAAAACATAATAATGTATGAAACAAAGATAAAGATATTCTTAAATACTTACAAACCTTTTTGACTGTTCGAGTAATTATTTCGTGGACAATACTGTTCACTAATACAATATTACATTGTCTTATCGTTAGTTTCATAACATTAACATCCGCCAAAGTTTTAGCCCCCGTTTCAGATTTAGCTAAAAGATACAGCTTACGATATCCGAATCAATTCATCAATTTAATTATAACTCACTATTTCATGTAAGGTGGCCGTTGCAAGTTTGCAAGGTAAGTGATAGCCGATTGACATTCGACATAATTATTTATTTCCTCATTCTCTCAGTCGTTTCTTTTATAACGTTTCGTACATACTTACTGACTTTGGGGCCACCATAAGTTATTGTAATTATCAATGCGTTAATTAGAACTGACTACACGAATTTGTGTGCTACGCTACACTGGCTACACGCTACACACGAAAAGTTACATTTGGAATTGGAGGTATGGGCATGCCTAACAAGGACTGAACGACTGAAGTAACACTTACTTACTCCTTGGCTGACAAATAAACGAGAAGGAAAGCCTAATTCGTTATAAATTACTTTATGTACTTCACACTTCAAGGCCACATCATGAAAGGACCTTATCTACTTATTAGTATTTGTAATAACGCGTGAGTGTAAATTACATACAATTTATGAAATTACAAAATCTGTAAGAACAAACTATATGTAAATAACTATTTTTGTATGGGCTGACGCCAAATCGACAGAATGAAATTAATTATTACTATAATTTATGAAATTACTCCACCTAACAAAATCATTGAAAGTAAATCTTTGAGTCGTGAGTGTGAGGATATTGCAGTTTGCAGTTGTGTAACAGACTTAATAAAGTTTTTCTCTCTCCTACTTACCGTGTCATTACCATCTACAAGAATGATGAATTGCAAACTCAACCAAGAACTAAAGAGTTTTAAGTTGAGACGTTAGACATGTTTTATTTTGAATGCTATAATCAATTACAATAATTACTACGAACACTTCTATTATTTCATCATTTTACTGTCGTTTACTATTGGTTTAAATAACACGGTAATAACGATAGCCAATCGTTCAATCAAATCATAATTCATGGACAAATGAATACTAGGGATTACGAACTCTTTGGCCCTAGGTGCGCCGCGGTTTTGTGTTATAATTAGATGTAAAGCAGTCTGAAAATGCCACCAAATGCACTGTATTGTTCTTGTTGAATTCTATTAGTGTCATTACTAAACTAAGTTAACAATACTAAAATATCGTAAGAGGTTTTTTTCGTTTCGTTGTGTTGCATTTCTTAATTTTGCATAATATATACATATGTACATGCACTATGGTGAAACTTCCCAAAAATACTTGGAGTTCCAACTTTCGTGTAAGATTGTATTGCAGATGCGCTAATAAACTCCCACGCATATCTAAGCGTATAGTGTATAGCTCATAATTTACTTATCTACTTGTTTAAAATAAAATTAAAGATGATCACCCATTGAGGTATTACTACCTATATTAAGTCTAGTATCAGCTAAAATGTAAACAAACGACAATGAAAAACTTCAAATAAGGTATCTCATAATATAGCTAAGCGCATACATGAATGGCTACCTTTTTTTCTTGTATAAGCATCGATAGGAGAATAGAGGACCAGATCAGGACGATGCATTTGTTCACATTATGTACATATTACATTATAGTTAAATATATAACAATAACTAATAACATTACCGTTTCCAATTCTACTAACTATTAGAGCCTCATCTATTCCAATCGAATTTTTAGTGAAATATCATGCCCATCTATAAGTTGGTTTTTGAACGAGTTTAAATGACTTCTTTCCCGTAGTTCTCGTTTCTATTTCCATTATTAAGAGGAGACAAGACCTCGCATTGCGCTTAGATACTCATTGAAATCATCACTAAAGTGCGTGATACCGATACCGAAAAATGCCGTAGTTTACTCCACATTCCACAGGGACATCGGGAGTTTTTCACGGGATAGATTTATTGATAGCATTTATCATCATCCGTTGTAATTAAGTTTTTTCAAACTCATCCCTTCCCTTCTAAATTGTCATGGTCCATGTTTGTCGATGCCCAGCTTCACCTTCATCCTAATAATCCTTTCAACTTTTGATACAATTACTAACCTAATTTAGGTCCCATTTCTATGTACTGATATTGAGAAAGAAGAGTGACACCTTTGATTCAATGAGCTTAAAGCACCAGTATATTAATAGAATAATAGCAAGCCAGATTGGAGATTGGAGTTGTATTTTTGTGTTTTATTTGTATTGCATGAAGTATGAGGCCCAAGGAAGAAGAGAGGAGGCGGAGAGGCCACGGACAGGGAGTACTATAGTCTATAGTCTAGGGAATACATGAAGGAAGAGGAACAAGTTACTGTAGGATTTTAAAAGTGGTGTGGTGTGCAATCTAGTGTCAACCCGGCGGTGAAATGGATAGTTTGAAATTTTTAAAAAGTGGGAATCTCGACGGGGAGATGCAAAATTGTAACGATGCAAATGTATGGGGAATGTCCACCAATAATGTCTTTATTATTTATGGGTGATTCTATGAACCGTGTTGACATAGTTTTATCGCTATTTGTAATTTTGCTACTTTTAATTCGTCTAAGGTTTGATCCTTTTAGATGCTGTATGAACTTGAAACGCCATTGTGGGACGAATTCTAGAGGTAGGGCAAGAGGAGTTGAGCAGTAGTAGTGTAGTAGTTGTGGTCGCAAGGAAAAAGTTGATGGGGCTCCAATCCCCCATGTGCGGTATTCTGAATTCTGTGTTCTCTTTTCATGTATGTGCATGGGCTCGACGTATTTGAGCAAAAATTCAGGCTTCTCATACGGACTTGTGGTGCGTAGAGTAATTTGATGTATTTGATAGGTTTGTAGATACCGGAGTGGGAAGTACGGCAGTGTACCGTCACCGTCAACGTCTCCACTCACTTCTCTTGCTTCTGCCTTAACTTTCCCTGCTATTCGACACTACAGCACTACACTAGCAACTTGCACTAATTCTTCTCTAGGCTCTAGGTACTTCGACTCTCGTCTTGGGCATTGCACTGTTGACTGGCAAATTGAAGTTGGGCATCACCATAGGTAACCTCATAAACGCTAAGCCAAAACCTACTCAAAGGATCGCAGAGGAACAAAACAAACTACCACAACTATTTACCACTGTAACCATTCTACGTTCATCCGCTGAGATCTTAACTTAACTGTAGCTCAGAAGCTACTCAAGCTTAAAAAACGCATATTATAAACATTCGTCGCTTGTGTAGATAGTTGTAACAGTAACAGTTACTGTAGAAGTGAGTATAACCTGATCAGTGTAAATGGTAAATAGTAAGTGAAGACTGTTCTTAAGTCGGTTGTCGGTAAGGGTACAGTTGACCATAAATATTGCGTTATCAACATCAACTATCTCCAATCTCCAATCTGCTTCCAACCTTCGGGACATTGAACATCTGAATACATATACACTTGTAATAATATACAATTTTGAGAAAACAAGAGAAAAACGAAGTAATTACCAGTCGCCACGAGTAAGGGCTAGAATAAGCATTAGTAAATCTAAAACAAGTCAAATACCTTTGTGTGTATGTCAAGTTGTATTTGTTGGCTTACGTAACGACGTTTAACTTCAACCCCTTGTTGGCAGTACAGATAACAGATTTGTGTGAATAATAGAGCAAAAAAGGGCAAGCTGTTGGTGCTTGCTTGTTCATTGAAGTAGAGCAATCAAGTCAAAACATACCAATTTAGCAAGACAACCACTGACTTTTGACTATCAGCAGTCGAAACTACCAACGAGGTTTTACTTTGCTGTTTGAATGAAATTAGCTACATCGGCAATATCGGCATAGTTAATAGTTTAAGGTCGCTCGATCCTCTGACCTCACTGATGCTAGACTCTGGTCATTTTCGAACTCAGATGTGGTGACAGATAATCCGTTTTAGTTCGGTTTTGAGAAATACCAGTGTCGGACGCATTGACTTACTTTTTCTTGTGCATCTTGCGCGTATGTTATCCAAGCAATAGTAGAGTAGGTGATAGATATATTGTCAGATCTGTAATTTCAACTACAACTAACAACTAAGCGTGAACCGATTATTGACTAATATGATTAGGTATGTAATTATTGACACGGATGACGACTGAGCTATTTGATCAAATAATTACATGGTCAATGGTTGGTGGTAGTATAGATGAACTATATGAATATGAATTCGACTTATTAAATCAGGAAAGTTAAACGTGATAGCCGGGCTCTCTGGACACAACGTCTCAAATCCTCAAGGATTCTACCCGGGATATATTTAATTATTATTATTCAGTGCCATTTATACTGATGCGTGGTATCATTATTGCCGACTTAATTTGATTGTTATAATAATTAATTAATTTTGTGTGCTATTGCTATATCGCAGATTCACATTGGAGTGTGGAGGTAAATTTTTACAGCCGCTTATGTAAAAAAAAATCTTGGACAGTTGAAAGTGATTGCATGATATATTATATCACAGAGGGTAAATTTTGTCTTTTTATTTATTTAGACATATTTACCTACCGGTGTAACGTGGAGCGTGGCACAATTCCGAGTATTTAGGACTCCCGGTAATACAGCCAGCAGTAATAATGCCAAAACCTGACTTAGTTTGTGTTTAGTGTTTACTGTTCGTCAGGTTGTGGTTCGCATGTTCATCGGACATTTAGAAACGGGTACGGCGGTACGAGAGTAAACGATCGAAATTCCGATCAGAAGAATAGTTTTGGATGAGGATCCAGGACTCGGAATCAGAACTGCCATATACCGTGCTGTTCACTGTGTGTGATTTTAATCGCCAATTCGCCAAAGGAAAGCGATTTGTGTGGAAAGCAAAACTTGATAGTTTACCGTTAAAGTCCAACCTTCATGAATGCTGAATGTGAATGCAGTCGATATTGGAATTTAAGCTGAAATATGGAACTGTGAAAATCGTGCTAATTCCAAGAGCCCTGAATGTTTTACTGGGAATAAAATGATTTAGTGAATAACATTCAACATTTTGGCCATTCGTTCATTGTTTATTCGTGTCCGGTGAAGATTATCGGAATTTTGCTGTAACTATTGACTGTCTCGAATATTGGGCCCTTTGACTTAAGGACGTATCATCATAAGGTAGTACTAACTAGCGTTGAGCGTTAGATTGTACACTGCGCCTGTTCTCAATCTTCATTAGAAGCAGTGACCGGATTTATTTTAAAATATATCGTGAGCAAATCTAAAAACATAACGGTTTATCGTCTGTATCCAGTGTTAATATTCTTCTGTCATCTGCACTCGTTTAGTTGTGTGGATGTATATAACTGATCCACTTCGTTGTTAGGATTTGTGTGTTGCAAGTGCGTAATCGAAAAATACCACCAGAATAAGGGTGCTGTTGTATTTACTGTCAAATTTTACAATCAAGTGTATTTTTCAGCATTTACCGAGCATTTTGGTTTAATTACTAGCTACCGAACTGAGGAAATTCATTTGTTTTAGTCCTATATTTACTATCACTGCCTTCAAAATGACGCTGACTTTTCAAGACGTTTTAAACGACGCTAAAAAACTATCAACCAAATTAAAGGATCATGATACTGCCGCTGATGCCTTGGTTTCTCAGATGCAGGCAGTCTATCAGCAAGTCGAGGCAATGAAACAGGTATGATTCTGGTTTCTAAACAAATCAAAGGCATAATCGTACTTGTTGATTACTTGGTACTTATTTTCGTATTCTTGGCAGTATAATGAAGACATTGCACAGTTGAACGATCTGGCATCAGAAAGACCCAGACTTGCCCTCGTGGCCGGAATTCAACAAGAAAATAAGCATATTATGGACTTGCAACAAGAGAACCGAGAACTCCGAAGCGCTTTAGAAGAACAACAGAATGCCATCGATCTCATCATGTCCAAGTACCGTCAGCATGTTTCCAAGTTAACTCAGTGTCAGCAGTTCGATCAACAGCTGCTGAAAACCTTTGACACAAATACTAAAGTAGGCTGCATACTTTTGATCTTTTCATACAATGCAGATTAAATTAAATAAATTACGAAAATGTGTTATCGTCATATCCGGGCTGGACGAAAATTTGAATACGCTGCGCAGTGTGGGGAAACCCGATGGAGTGAAGTATTGTAAATGCCGTTGTAGTTTATAGATTTTTACAATTCTAAATATTACTGGATATTTTAATTATGACAATGCAGAAATACAACGGCATATGCAATGAATGCAATCCATCCGAGTTTTCAAAACAATGCACCTAAGTATCTACGTAATAAATTCTAAGCTTTTACCGGTTTGTAGGTAATGGAAAATAGCGCAGAAAAAATAAATGAGATGAAGTACATAATGAGACAAGCTGTCACTAGAGATGAGGAAGCAATCGCTAAAGAAGAAGAACTTATTTCTCGCCTTTGGACCGAAAACAAAGTAAGTATATTTTAGTGTAGGCCATCCTTGCAAATTGCTAGCATCAGAGTGCGTCCTGGTTAAAGTAATTTCGAACTTTGTTATTTTGAAATAGGGACTACGCGAATTGCTTCAAATTTCCCAGCATTATGGATCGTGGAATAATAATATGAAAAGTTCAGGAACGGACACGCAGGATAAGGAAGTGCAAACCGAGGAGAATTCGCTAGTTGCTTTGCCAAATAACAATGAACTATCACCATCTCTAACGAAAAAGAGTCTCAAAAGTGATAATGACGAAACGCAAAAGATTAACACTGATGATTCCTGATGATAAATATGTTAAAGTCGATTTGATTTAAATGACCTGCTGCTGTGTACCACGTGCATATTTGTCCTACCTGAATTCGTGCACTTTTTAAATTTTTGGCTTAAACGGAGTATTTTTTTCGGTTGGAGTGCAAATTTTTACCCGTTTTATCTCCACTTATTAATTACTCATTAAAGTTTTCAGAAAATAACGTTGGATGCTACGTGTTACGTGTTTGACGTATATCGTGTGACATGCTATTTTTAAGTATCGATAACTGTATGAAATAAACGATCTACAGTAGGAAGTAAAGTCTATACCGGGTAATTGAATCGAACCTATTCACGTTTTATCAGTCACCGGATTTGTTTTGTGGGTATTATTTTGTGGCTCAATATAATGTGTGCTTACAGTTATTTGAGCATCATAAGCTGAATGCAAAAATATGTGTAAGTTTTTCGCGGTAGGATTTAAGTTTTTTGATATTATGTATGAATGAATGTAGTAAGGATCAGGTCAATATGAATTTGTTATTGGAATTGGCTGTTTTGGAAAGTAATGTGTAATTTCGTCAGTTCAAATACACTTACGTGAAAAGAATTTTAAACAACGCAAATTACTGAACAAAATTTAACACCCAATTGAGTTAATAGTACTGCCTCGTTCACTTTTAACGCGTAATTATTAAACAGTTAAATTACGCTTGCTTTTGTTATTAATTTGCCTACTTATACTTAGCAGAAGTTACTAGTTCGGCTCGAAACGTGCATATTTAAGGTGATTAACGTATAAGAGAAGCTTAAAATTGCATAGAATGGATTATCAGGTAACGTATGATGATTTACATAGACAACCAGCCTTAGAACATACATGTAAAGCCTGTAGCTTAATATTTTGAATCACATGATGACTGACAATTAATTATTAGGTAAATGCGTATATTGATTAGGCATTAGGGTAAGGGTAAAGTTTTATATTGAGTTGTGCTAACATAGAAGGAAATCCAAATAGTATAATATTTTTATTAATACGTGTTAGTAAACCTTTTCAAAATCCGGGGTTAATTACTACAACTAATAAAGTTCAAATAGATAGTACAACTGTACTTGCGCTGCTCTTTAGTTATGTGTAAGAAAAATGCTACAGCCATGTTATGTTATCCGATTCGAATAATTAATGTTTAGTTGTTTCTGCGTGGACATTACATAAAACATATAATTAATCACCGGTCTAATTTTATTAACATTTCTCATCGGAAAATACCTCCGTATTCTGTTGTAAAACGCAAACCTTATTGTGACCTGAGTCTACAAACGCTCTTACTACCTGTAGCTTGGTTGTAGGCTTACATTAGTTTATTTTCAATTAATGTAAATTAATTAATACAAGTATACTTTGCAATATTAGCAGTACAAGAACAAAACACACGATAAAAAACCAATTTTGATAATAAATTATTTCAATTTACGCCTGCTCCGAAAATATTTAACAGACAAGTAGGGAGGTTGATTAATCTCGTCGTGCTCAAGGTTTTACCACTTTACTCAAATCTTGAATGTCTGCGATTCGGTTTTTTATTGTTTATTGGTCAAGTGGCAGAAATCTCTGGATTACATTTACTTAAACAATTACAATTTTTACAACCACAGCTGGAGCTGTCCAAGTCCTCATCGGTTGTTGTAACGGCGACCGTTGAGTATAATGGTTGGAGTCAAGCTATTCGTAGGTAATTTTAATCGGATTACATTTTTTAAAGTTTATTGGTACCAAGTTAGGCATTTTAGGAGGAAGATGCATGCTACAATGAAATAATAATTAACTTCCTAGGTAGTTATTTGCTTTTAAACAGTATCATGGAAATCATTATCAGCCTCTGTAATAATGTTTCTAACCTGGTGCACAGATAGCTAATTATATCTCACAGCAATAATAGGTATGGAATGCTGGTATGTAATTAAATATATGTACCTACCCAGTACCATTTTGTCATGAGTTTCAAATAATAATTATGATAACGGGAGGTTGACTTTTCTTTCGTATAATCAAATCACATACTGTAGCAAATACACAAACACTGAGCTTTGTTTTGCTTCGTAAGTAATATCTCTCATGTAACTTGTTTTATATACAATGTATCCTATAAACCTCAATTGTGTTTAGTTGAAAAATGAATTAGGAACTATATCAAAACAATTGTATTAAAGCAATTTATTTAAGTATAACTTAAATAATATCACTGGCTCCAATTAACTAATTATTACTCCGATTATGTTCATTTGATCAATTCTTAATCGTAAAATTAAAGTGAGGTAGCCCAATCGATACTCGATTAAATCGCAACTCATCTGCTTTGAAAAGATGCTGATTTTGTATGTTAGCGTCGGTAGGGACTGAAATTATTCATTATTACCCCATGTTATGTAAAATGCTTGTATACGAATGATTGCAGTAATATTTAAAATGATTTTTTCGAATGCTTCCTTTATTGTAGACGTCTTTGTGGATGTTAGGTCAATATAATTACCTAATTACTTCATATAACTAAATGTCGCGTCTGCCTTGACGTCGATTTTTATACCATCGGTTGTGCCGAATTAGTATGATTTGTGTAATAATGAGGATTTATTTTGTAACAAAATGTTAATTGAATCGGTGAATAGTAAGATCTTTGACTTGGCACGGCACACATTCATAGAGCGCCAAAGAATCTTTGGCTTGAGTATACATATAACATATATAATTTAGTTTGAAAATGCAATTTCACAATGTCGATTTGTTTTTTGATTTTTTATAATGAAAGTATCACAATCTGAATAAGAATTGAATTGGCTTACTTAAGTGGACGTATTTGATAACAGTGGCGAACAGACTATACGTGGTAAATTAAGAAGAATCTTAAAAACCATTCGCAATTCACGGTGACCCGCTCTACATACCCACTAATTTTCATCAATGGTCGTGGCTCCAATAGGACTTGGAGCTTGCAGAATTCGGTGACTATAAATTAATTAGTGTAAAGAGCAGCTTTTGTAACTGTTGTAACATTACTAACTATTTCACCCGTCGCTAACCACAAGTCCAAAGACAGTTATTTAAGTAGTAAGAGGAAAAGTCTTGACAGATGCTTGGTGAATCGCCTATCACCTTTCATGAGTTTCTAGACTCCAATATAGGTAGGTAGACCATTGTTGTTATAACCATTGGGTACTATAAAATACACAATATATCATACTAGGTTAAAATAAATTGTAAAACGTATGAGGTTTAAAATGAGTAAAAAGATGAATATAAGAATAAAAATATTGTGAAATTCATGTCTGATAATGTGAAAACAAATAAAGAGGCTTAAATCGAAATGTCATCAATTACCATTTATCCTACCGACTATTTTTCTTTGCTAGATAATTTCACTGAATGTCTATGATACTCGGTATGGTACAGTAACCTACCAAATATGCCATGCAATTGGACCCCTAGAGGATTATTTGGACCAAGGTATATGGTTCAAGTCGTATTGGGTCCTATTATGCCCCAATAAATTGTAGACAGCCCGAGCGTCATCGTCATATTACTAGGTCAAGTTCGGTTGATCTGGAGGTATAGCGGTAAAGTATAAGATATTTAAATAAACATTATTTAGCTATAAGTTTGTGTAAAAACCAGTTCCAAGATGAAGTTCCATAAATTCGCCAATGAATAATCTTTCTTTTGGAGTATGATAGTATGTATATGGCAGATATTTTTGGACTAGTTTTTCTATGTATGTTTACAATATTCGTTAGAGAGATTTGTATTCGAATTCAAGTGCATCTTCAGTTAAGATGACTTGATCCTACGTTTCTGATTTCTGATGAACGAAAACGAATCTACAGAAAAAATACGTGCAGATAAACCCATAGATCCGAAGTGAGGCCGTATAGGTAAGGTAGGTATGTTGTACGTTAATTCAACTTTCCATATGAAATTACAATACTGAATCCGGATACACATAATCTCATTTCTGGTCTAGTGATCTGACTGGATGTCTGGTACGCGTAGTGTAAAAAGTGTGGGCTTTACGCTTAAGCGCTGGGGATGAAGAAAGTAAGAAGAAATGAGTGTCTTTTGAATATTCGTTTTCAATTCAGCAGTAACATTTTTCAGTACAGTGTAGAGTGTAGAGATCAGCCACAGTGGAGTGTATAGAGCCGCCAGTTGATAAGCTAGCCTAGTTTATAAGGTCGGAATAAATATATTAATAATATACATCTGACACACAAACTCCACGTACGGAGCATAGATCTGCTATACTGTTTTTATATTCAAGGAAGATTTGGTCTGTATAAGAGTGTGCACATTTATCAGTTTTGGAAGACTAGCAAAAATTTATAACTCTACACTGTAATATAGTTTACACTTAGTCGAGTCTGAGCAAGCAAACAAATAATAATTACTTGTAATTGCTCAACTGACACTTGTGGTTTAAGTTTTGTGCAGGTAAGTCAAAATTTGCGGGACACGTTCATTTGTATCTAGTACAGTGTTGTGGACTTAAGATGTTTATTGTCAGCCCATCTCAGAGAGTGATTATACCGGAGTTGGATTAAAATAGAATTAATTGAATCAAAATTGTTTTAGATCATAGAATTATTCAGATTTACTAAAAACCACCGCACTGTCAAATCAACAGTAGGAACAAAAGAAGGAGTGATGCTGTGATTTGTATTAAAGGGGAGTTTTAATTATAGTGTCGATGTCTATTATTCAGTTTTACAGTTTTGTCATACAGAATAGCTGAATAATAGATTAATATTTATTAGTTCATAAATTCAAAATTCATTGCTGTCCCTTTATCTTTTACTCCGATTACCATCGGTGGGTAATACAATCTATATTATAGTTATGAGTAATTGTGTCTATGATATGCAAAAGTACTTTGTTAATTTAGTAAAATAAAATGTACTGTGTTGTCAAAGTGGATATTTATTTACTTATAGGCTTTGCCAAGGATTTATTGGAATACCTACTTGAAACTGAAATCAGAAAACGTCATAGTTTCTGTTACATTTAAAAATTAGAACGCCGGAGCCGGACGTCCGTGAATTTATCACTTTTTCAGTCTTCCGTTTAACGTTATAACCAAGCTTTCGTATGAAACCATTGAAAATGACTCAAAAATTGCTGATTTTGGGTATTGTTGTCACACTTTGTACAGCATTTGCATTACCAAAGAATGCTGGAGATACAAGAAGAATTGTGGAGAAGGTAATTCACTACATTTTTTGACTATTATTATTACATTACATTTAATTGTCGCAAACGTTAAATTCTAATTCACATTTGTATTGCACGTTACATTGTTAGGTATGAAAATAATATATAAGGGAGCTAGCGACTGTCACCGAAGTTTACTATACTAATATTTTCCATCCTTTGAATTCTAGTGTTACTGTTGTTGTAATAATTGTATTTAGTCGAAAATGAGAATACAAACGTAGTGTACAGAACAAAAGTTATTTGAAAATAAACGGATATCCAATACACATTTTATTAAAGTCCATATATTTTATAAGGATTTGAAATTTTGAACTACTTGTACTCTATATGTATCAATATTCAATGCAGTCGTATTCGTTTTGCAATTTAAAACGTTTAGTTGTACGTTGGGTTGGTCACACGATATGTATGTTATTATTTTGTAATCATGTCGTGTCAATCTAATTCTTTGCAGCCTCTAAGCGAACAGGAACATTTTGTGGAAGGAAATCATAATTCAGCATACGACCACGAAGCATTTTTAGGAGATGAAGCAAAACAGTTTGATGACCTCTCCCCTGAGGAGTCTCGACGAAGATTAGCGTAAGCATAGCAAATTAATTAATCTTTCACATGCTTTGCCTTACTTTCTGTTTCATTCATTTTTGACTTCCTTGTCCAAATAAAGAAGATCTTACTAGCATAGAGGAACACCAATAAGTATATGTAGTGTCGTGCGAGAGTTGTTCAGATCTCCGTTTTATTCCGGTCGTGAGCTTGAAAAATTAATATACTGTATATTTAATAAAATATATGACTCAACTCGTATAAAACTCATAGCAAAGTACTTTATGCTTAGGAGAGTTTCTATGAGTACGCGGTCCAACCATTTCTTTAGGTCCGATGTAATGTCATAGCTTAAATAAAAGCGGTAATTGAATACATGTTACATACACGACGTTATCTACAATTATATTGATTCTGATTATATCAAGCGTGAGGAAAGATTGAGCAAAAAATATCCTTAGAAGATTGCCAGTCAGGACGATCGAAGTTGTGTAGCTCACGATCACAAGTAAAATAAAGTCCGTATATTATCGTTTAGCATGAAGACACCATGTAAATAGCTGAATTATGTTTTACATAATTATGCAGGTCGAATAGGCAGCGACTTCATTCCTTGCAGCATTACTTAAATGTTTACTGAGAAAGGATTTTAGTACGAGTACCTATGTAACATACTAGAAGGGAGCCACATGGCTTAATGCTGCACAACTATTCAACGATTACACTAAACAGGAAAAAACTTTGCCTACGTCACTGCAAGTAAATGCATATATAAATGTAAATCTCATCAATGGAATAGACTATTAAATAGACAAAAAATACTGCAAAAAATAAACTGTTACGTTTCAAATCCAATGATGCAAATTCAATAGACGGGCTTTGACAAGGAATTAAACCAGTCATTTTCCGTTTATTCCACACTGGATTAATTAACTTTACGAATTTCTTTTATAAACAATCCCTTACAACTTTATGCTCACTAGAATGTGTTTATTTTCAATCCTTTGTAGGATTATATTTGATAAAATTGACTCAAACAAGGACGGCGTGATCGAAGCTTACGAATTGAAGAAATGGATTCAATGGACTCAACGAAGGTACATCGATGCGGACGGGGAAACTCAATGGAGGATTCATAATCCAGACAGGAAAGATACATTAACATGGGCCGAGTATAAAAAAGCAACTTATTCTTTTCTGGATGAAGAAAATAAAGACAGTAATGACTATAAAACATATTCAAAGATGGTGGAAAGAGATAGAAGACGTTGGAGAATTGCAGATCAGGATGGCGATGAAGCCTTAACACAGCAAGAGTTTTTGAATTTTGTACATCCCGAAGGCAATCCCAGTATGCAGGATGTCATTGTTATAGAAACTATTGAAGACATTGATAAGGATGGGGATGGTCGCATATCACTTGATGAGTACATACGTAAGTTGCAATTTACATTTGAGAAACATGATGATCTTTAAAGTTTTAAATGTTTCAATAAGATATGCTACATATTCTGTCATCGGTTTACATATTTCAGAGGATTTGTATCGGGGAGAGCCTGGTGATGAAGAGCCTGCATGGGTAACATCGGAAAGGGAAACGTTTTCTCAGTACCGGGACAAGAATGGAGATGGGTATCTGGATCACAACGAGGTAACTTTTATCAATTTGCATGTCGTCGCCAAAAGTGCAAAACTTGATCTTTTTCGCAACTTTATGAGTATTCTCAGAGAGTATTAAGTTTTACACCTGTAACGATGATGTAGGTACATCTATGCGTGGGTTTACGTACATAATTACAATTACTTCCGTATTTATATTTATTTTCCAATCGATATAATTTATTTTACATAAAATTTTACATAAATGAGCAAATCAACAAAACTTCTCCAATGACGCCAAGGGATCCTGGTTATGCAAACGATTTCGCCCTTTCATTTTATTTAGTTTTTTTTTAAATTTTAGAAAATCTGCGAAGACGTGAGGTAGATAGATTTTTTGTTGGAGAAAAAAGTGAAGGAAATCAATGATGAGCTTTGTGGACGACTAAGTAAATATACAAAAGTTTTAGACGAATTCACATCATATTATGAATCGATCAGGCTCCCTGTAGATCCTGAACTTTAGTCCTCTGGATGTTTTGACACAACAAGAATAGAACATTTCAAACTTGTGCAAATATTCTTCTCACGTTTCAGGTGCAAAACGACTATGAAAAAATACATAAATTCAGTTAAAAGTTGCTTGGCTTGTAAATTCTGCCAACACAATCACGCAAAGAAAATTAAATCCGACGCATTACTGTCAATAATATCGTGGTGTATCAAGAATGAGGTATTGAGATAGAGGAAGAATGTCATGAGAGCTAGTAAAGTAAAAATTTCGAGTTACAATACATTGGAATCAGAAAGTTGTACTTGTACGCTTCGTCGCCAAAACATTCGTCCCCGACCAACTCGTCCCCGACTTCAATCTTCCCCACATATATTCGTCCCTGACATCAATCGTCCCCGACTTTATTCTTCCCCCATGTTAATCGCCCCCGACTTTATTTGTCCCCGATGTCAATCGTTCCCGAAAAATTCGTCCCCCAATTATTAAAACAAGGAATACAAACGAAACGTTTTGTAAAATTTGCACTTGTTTGAAATTAAAAATAGATTGAGCAATAACCCGCAACGGAGAGTCCGGTATTCATTCTTCGACATATTTTTCGTAACTGAGATTTGTGCATCGTATGTTCGTAAGTCATACTCTATTTTGTCCAAGTATGCTATGGTAGAAATACTTTTGCGTGCAGCAACTGCGTCAAACAGTTGTCCAATACTCAATAGTTTAAATCCTTGGTAGGGGGCACTTCCCATCCTCTTGACTTGACTAGCAATGTTTCTATCGTTCAAAATTTACTCATCTTTAAAATCGGGTATCAATTGGAAAATACTGTGATTTATTAATTGTAAAACAATGTTGAGCATACAATTAAGCCGAAGAGAATTTACAACCCCATACACGAATTCGTTCAGGGACTAATAAAGTCGGGGACGAATGAAGTTGGGGATGAATGAAGTCGGGGACTAATAAAGTCGGGGACGAATGAAGTTGGGGATGAATGAAGTCGGGGACTAATAAAGTCGGGGACGAATGAAGTTGGGGATGAGTAAAGTCGATTGATGTCGGGAATGAATGAAAGCTGGGGACGAGTTGGTCGGAGACGAAGCATGACATAGCCTCAGAAAGTAGGCCTATAGGTTCATCAATTCTCATGTGTTTACGGAACGAGAATTTTCGTTTTAGTATGCAGTACTTTAAAATTCATTGAGACGGTTGCGCAAACATTTTGGGGTTCACTGTATTACACTTTCTTCATTGTAGCGTAGGAGCAACTACATCAGCGACATTTCGTCAAATAGCCATGAAACATATATTTCATTTTATCTGAGTATGCATGATATAATCCTATTGTACACTTCTGTTCAAACAGGTTGGCTAATATTCTGATGCATCTTTTATATTTTACGATATGCGCTGTCTTGCCGTCTAAACCAAATAATAATTCTATCTTGTGTGCTACAGGTTAAACAATGGATCATGCCAGATGATTTTGATCAAGCCGAAGCAGAAACGAATCATTTGATTCATGCATCTGATTCTAACTCAGACGGGAATCTGACCAAAGAGGAGGTTTTGGATAAATATGATATCTTTGTAGGATCCCAAGCCACTGACTTTGGGGAGGCTTTGGTTAAGCACGATGAGTTTTAATACATTTTCTTTATTATACTTAAATTTTTATCTGCTTCCGTTTGGAACCTTGCCATACTAAGTAGCTATGTATACCTCATACGTAATTATAATTACTACACAAGTAGCTAGATATGTAATAGATACGTAAATTAGTTATGATAACCTATACTTAAAAGGCACAAATTGAACTGAATTAAGTATACTTACAACCTTACGAAGTCTTCTACAGCAAAAATATTATTTTACAATTATTATAAATGTAATCATAGTTACAGTCATGTTTTTTGACAAAATAGTGTTATTGTAGCTGATTAACTCAGGTTATGCATACACTTGCCAAATACTGATATGCCAACCCTGATTTGAGTATAATACAATGTTAGAGTTGAATTTTAAATTTAAAACGAAGAATTCTCATGTAAGTTACTGTGTGTCCTTAATTTATTGTCTGAAAGTGAAGGAAAGTTTCAAATGTTTGTTAAAAGTGCTCTGACTACCTAAGTCAAGGTTTACAAACCCTGGATTCAAACCATACCACTACGTATACCTATCAAATATTGTGTGCGACGAAGTACTTGACGTTTGACAATGTATGAATGTTCCTGAAAAACGTAACAAATAAAAAGTAATTACAGGAGGGGATTGTTTATATAAATGAGTGTTTTATAGTCTGAAAAGTGAGCAATATTTTACAGATACAAATAATGTAGTCTTCCCTTTGTAGATATAATATCGATCAGATTTGCTAAGTCGATTGTTTCACGCTTATAGTTATAGAAGTCGTAGGCTACATCTCGTAGCGTGGCCCTTCTCTTCCTACGGCAAACAAAGGAACATTGTTCTAGAGAGGGCTTGACCTTAAGTTTTGCCTTACGGTTATGACCATAGAGCTGTTACAAAAGTTACATAATTATATATGTATGCCAATTTTAATCAACGCTTCGCACGCGATCTAATTTTCGAACCTATTTACTTTCGTCTTCCCCTTTAGGGGTGGTCATAAATGATGTCACCGCGAAGAGGGTTGAAGAGGGCAGAAATTTGGCGTGACAGCCAGGACCTTTAAGGTTAGAAAATTTCAAAACCAGCGTGACAGAGGGGGAGGTGGTATAAAAATAACCCTCTTCATCGTAACATCATTTACGACCGTTCCCATTATAGAAACTTGTTTTATAAGAAACTAACGCTAAGATATATAATTGTAATTCGTTTTGAGCAAAGTACGAATAACAGTAATGGTGCCAAAGTGCCTTGTGTATGCTATAGTAATTTTGTGTAGGAGCGATACATACATATTTGATTATTATTATAGTTTCCACTGAAATTATATGGTAATTTACAACTATGCTTAACAAAGAAATGAAATGTAACCGAAGCTATAAACCTAAGCTTGCAACTAGTCTTCTCGAGGAGTAATAATCATTACATATTTAATCAAGATATCATGCTTTATAATTGATAATAACTAATGTACCCACACTCAATTTTCGGACACTCATTACCTACTACCAAGAAGAGTAGTAAACATATTCTAATAGTGCTTTCCAAATCTAAATGTTGTCTGACAAATTGTAATCACGCCTCAATAATTGGAATCAAACGTTAAAATAAATTCAACTTTCCTTGTTCAAACCTCTAAAAATACTTCCTGAAACATAACTATGTTAACAAAATTAAAAAAACTAATAACATGAAAATCATTCGTAGAATTACAAAAATATTCGACGTATATAGACCCAACGCAGCGGGTCGACTCTCATTGGGAAATATAGCTATAAAAATACATGAAATCGTGAAGAAAGCTAGTAAAGCCAGTAAAATATGACATCCGAAAGTAGCTCTAATCGTTACATTTTAAGCTGCAACTTATGATATTTAAATGCTATGAGAATCAACAAGAGTCAACACTCATCGACTCCCAGGGTTGGGTCTTCGCGTACGACTATTATCCAATGCATTTACATAGCAAAACAATTCATTATCCCAGAGAAAACACTAGTGTAGGAGTCAAAGCATAACAACTTATAAAGTGCGTTTAACTTTTCGGTTTCCAGAAGTCCTGCAGCGAAATCCTAGCATAGTCAATAAATGTTACCAATATAAATATTTAGGCATATCAACTGATACGATAACCTAATTACGAACAGGTTCTAGCAAGCCACATCCAATCTCCCAACTCCTCATCTTCTGCATCCTTCAGCATCTCATCCAAATAACTTGGACTATGTTCTTCGGCAAGGCGTTTGTCTTCGAGATACTTCACGTAGTCCAACTGAACCTCTTCATTATTAACTATTTCAGTGAATATTAGATTGGCATAAACGTACATTCCATGGACACCCAAAACTTCAAGTTTTAATATTTTCGAACTCAAAAGTTCTTTAACCAGTCTCACTGTAGGGGCAGGCCAGTCCTCACAAATTCTGTGTAATCAAAATAACTAATCAACACAGCTGCAGAGCATGTATATATGCACTAGCAAAAATTAAATTAACACAAATTCATACAGCAGTGGTTTCTGGAGAAAATATAACTGGATCCTAATTGAATGTGTTACACAAAATTTGCCTTACATCGAATGTTTTCAAGATTTACATTTTCAACTTACACGTTAAAACTAGCAGTCCTTCTGGTGTACAACTCCAGGCATCTTTGTATGACCTTAAGTGGCTTTAAACCAGGAAATTTCAGCAATTGGTACTGAGGAGGTACGTTTTCGCGGTATCTTCTATGAAGTGGAATAATTTGATCGAGAGTGAATTCCCTGGAAAGATTTATACGCAGATCCCGTGATGATTATCATGACTTTCAAACGTAAGGGGTGCATAAAGTGTACGCAACGACACAAATTTTTAAAACTTCAAAAGAAGGAAAAATATGTAAATAGGTAAGTTTTGAAAGCAGTGAGCCGATTCAACGCTGTTGTACCGATGCCTGATTTGTATTCATGGCACTGTTTTGGTGCGAGACCTATATTTATGTTAAAGTAAAATTAAGCATTTGCTCCGTACTTGTGAAAACCTTTGTCGTAGAGAAAAACATCGTACTTCGCCGAATTTATATCCTTTCCTGGTTTTAGTTTGGTTATGAATCCCCGGTAGTAAACGACACTTTTACTAGAGACTCGAACCTTTGAACTATGATTGTCCAAAGATGAGGCGGCTAACTGAAGCCCAAGAGCGTCCACTGACGACATCTGGCCCTCTGGCGAAGGAGCCTCTACCTGTTTTTCAGCTATTCCCGATTCACAGAAGTATGGTGGGTCTTCATTCTGGTATTCCAGCAGATCCTGAGTAGCTTTTGTAAGTTTACTTTCTTCGATACATTGAGCGTCTTCATGGTCTGATGCAACAGCCACAGCAGCTGCGACATACTGAAATATGTGACATAAAAGCAGAATGCTACAACTAATGGTCACTTCTAAACACTAAGCCATTACTAACATAAAAAACTTGGCCTTGCTCAAGCATTAAGTTTAAAATTAATAGCCGTACACCCGTCACCTCTCACCTCTAACGTCTAACACATCGCACTTTGCACTGTTTTCACATCTGAAATTAGCAAATTTCAAAAACCCCTCACTTCAATATCAGTATCTAGTATCTATGGAAACTGAAAAAATGCTATAGTTAGAAGTCCGATGAGGTAAAATGAAGTGAGAGGATTCGGACGTGTTTTAATGTATAATTACTTTAGTAGCAGGTAATCCTTGAACGTGTACACTCTTCCCAAAAAGACATCTTAAAGCCCTAAATCTTGATCACGGATTTCGTTTCCCAAGCGCTGTAAAATATACATCTATTGTACATCTGAAAGCAGCCCTGCAAGACATTTGGTAAACATGTATATTTTTATTTCGTAGGGTGTTTGATATCTTTTTAGACGGAATTCAGATGCATAACAGATGTACATTTGACAGTGCCGAGGATGATGAATCAGCGATAAGATTTTGGACTTATTTAATATTTTGTCTTTTAGATGCAATAATTTTTACAGTATACATGTAGGTTACTACCTAAAGTATACAACGAAGTATGTTTACATAGGGACCTACAAACTAGTAAATATAAACTTAGGTAACCGTCAAAAGGAAACTCCAACCCTACAATTCTGCTAAAGCTTAATAATACCAACACCAACCGGTCATTGTGAACGTGTCGTATTACGTATTAAGTGTAACTTCTAAAGATGCATTAAGCTTAATACAATTAGAACTTTGAGTTAATAAGCTGTGCAATCAGTGAAGTATCCACTAGGTTTTCAATTAACGATGGAAAAAATGTCACGAAAATGAAGACTCCACGACAAACAGTATTTTGCCAGCTTTAAATTATGTAAGTTTTTTCAGACCATGACAGAATGTAAAACCTTTGTGTAACAACACTACGCATACAATTAAACTGCATGTTCCACTACCTCAGAGGATTACAGATTGCAAAAATGTAACGTAAAATTATCAAACAGATGTAAAACCAATTAGTACCACTCCTTCACCAGGAAAATTTACGAGCATATCAAATCCCGAAGACGATTTCCACTGCACAGTAAGGTCGTTCAGAAGTCGTTTCCAGCCGGGGTCACTAGGACTTAAAATATTTGAGAAGTGTATCACCAACAAATCCGGTTCAATCACTGAAGATACATAAACTGGCCGGTTTAAATTGCTTTCATCCACCACGAAAGTGTGAATTTTTTGCACGTCTACTTTGGTTTTTTCTAGGAGCTTAGAAAGTCCTAATGGAGTGAAATATTTTTTGTCCGTCTCACTATCAAACTGAAAAAATAAAAGCATGTCTCAACCTTAACTGTTGGCAGGTTCAGTGATTTTGTTTATGTTTTCAACTACTAATAACATTCAACTTCTTACATCCAACAAACTTAAAGTTTGACTAAAACGTTGAACGTGTGCACTTGGGAGATGCTACACCATAATATGCTATTATCAATTATGATCATTACTGATTATACATTAGTAAGAAACTATTAAAAAAAATGTGTCACTGACGTACCAAGTTATCAAAAGTTGGCGATTTCTTTTCTTTGCTATCGTCGCCATCTTCCACGGTGGGCGTAGGATGTAAAAACTCCGTGACCTCCATCAATGCAACTGGTACATTCGTTGAAAGTTTCTAGACACTTGATATTTGAACTCCTGTAAAAAGAAAATACGAAAAACAGGTATTTTTGAGGACATGAGCAACGGAAACTGTGGACTAAACTAGGATCAATTATTATTTTATTACACCACCGATGTCCGACGTCGAGGGTGAAAGTAAAAGTTAAGTCAGCGAATGCAATACCTCCCTAATTACACATACGCTGTGTGGCGCGGGCCTTCAATTTTCAAATGGAGTACTTAACCTCTTTTAAGGTAACACAGTAACGCCATACCTACCAATACCATACCCAATAGCAACGAGGGTGAGGTGAGATACGTCGCTACAACGAACTAATTTTAATTGCATAATAATTTCAGGTCATAGTGACCCGTCAACATTTTCAATATATTCAGGAATTCGCCAGCTTTACTGACGTGAGTGCATCAGTGCATCTGTTAATGCAATCAGTAGGTAACTATACATCTTGAGATGTAAAAAAAGTTGCATCTCAAGATGCAAAAGAGATGCAAGATGCTTATCAGATGTGTTTTGGGCGGAATTTAGATGCATAATAGATGAATATTTTATAGCGTTTAGATA
>JAAXYX010000648.1:0-33384 GCA_036851915.1 Ptenothrix huangshanensis | reverse complement strand
AAATTGAATACGAAGGTACTGACGTCACAACCAAGGATATAGTTATATGTCCTATTTTAAACTTAGCCATATTGTCAGTGTCACTGCCGAGACTCGTGACTGGAACGTGAAACTTTACATTTGAATAAAAACACAGTTACTTATTACCTCGAACAACAACAATTAGTTATTTTTGTACCAAATTGAATGCTTAATCAAATAAACCATTATTCATAAATTTCCTTGGTAGGAGTTCTGAGATAATAATGTCATAAAGTTGAAGATTTGTTAATTACAAATAATGTCATTTAGCATAATTTCATATTACAATCCAAACAATAATATTCTGACCAACCACTGACCGTGTAAACAAACTGACAATTCTAATTCAAAAGTTGTCTTACGCGGATAATCAGCATTCCTAAAGTATGCATTTTTATGAAAAACCAATTGTACCTTTGAATTCGTCATAAAATTTGCTGTAAATATTGGTGCACTTCAACTGTATGGTGGTAGCGAGTATTATGCAATTACGAGTCAAAGCCAAAAATTACGACTTTTTTGTATTTCCAATTTTTTTAAAAATACTTGAAACACATAAAATGAGTTTGACCTCACCAATATTTAAACCTTAACCATTTTACTACAAACCACAAAAATTCCCAAGTGAATCCAACCAGGGGTTAACCCGTAGTGGTTATCAGCAGAAGTCAAGATTTTTACATTGTTTTAAATGGGCCATGGAAACTAAAATTAAACACTCTAATTGAACCTTAACTTTTTTCATTTAACTATGTATTTGTTACGAAGATATTGCGTAAATGACAATGAGCGAAAACGAGTCAAGAGGCGTTAAGGCTTGATCACATTTTTATTTGTTGTACCGTGATGCCGCTTGGCTGATTGTCTTTGATTCTTAGAATACTTACTAATGATTTGAAGATACAAAAGTATTGATTTATGGCCGCCAATTTACGTCAAACCTGCCCTAATGTGCAATGGCAAATGCACCATTTCTTCCATGCACGGTTTTATTCAAAGCAACATTCTACCTTTATGATATTTGCTTGGTAGTACGTACAATTTGTGGGCAACGACGTTAAGGTCTAAAAATAAAACATGTTCATTTCCTCATATATTCAGGTGTTGGTGTTAGAAAACATATTTAAGAAAATGTCGCATTGAATACATTAGTGTTAGTTGGTGTTCGAAATTTTTTGCGTTTTTAATTTTTAATAATAAAGCATTTAAAAATGTTGGGTGTTTTGAATTTTTGGAAATAATTAGGAATTTCGTAGTTTACTGCACATTTCAATTACTGATGTAAAGCAACTAGTTCAATTTAAAGTCCTACAATTATAGGACATTGAGAATTTTTCGGGAATTTTCAGATTTGCACACCATAATTGGAATTTTGAGAATTTTTGTGCATTTTGGATTTGTATTCGGAATTTATGGGAGAGCATGAGATTTGCACGGAAAAATTATCACATCTTCCCCAGATATGGGGGGAAGGAAAACAAAAATAAAAACCTGCCTACTAAAGTTGTCTCGTCAGTAGTATAAACTTTAAAGACAGGAAATGAAACCAAAGCTCTTTGAAAACCAATTTCTTTTAATTATTTCATTTTTCGATTTTCGGGTTGATTCAATTATTTACATTATATGAAAAGTGAAATTATTCTCAGCTCAAAAATTAATAGCATTTACAAATTGTGTTAAATAAACTTTTTGGCCTACCTCGAAAATATTATCACGTTTCATTTTATTTCACGTTTATTTATTTCTTTGAAGAAATCTTCAAACGAGAAGCGACGAATCTTTAAAATGCAAAATTTTAAAATGCAAATGCAGCGTCGAAATGCAAATACTCATTAGTTTGCCCTGCCTGGTTTCATGACTAATTGTTAGTTAAGCATTTGCCATACGACATTGTTTACAAAATATTCAATTCAATTCAAGTTTATTTCAGTGTAAACGTAATAATACAAGTTTTGTTTTCTTTGCCGACGCTCTATTACTCGTTGAATAGGTACCTAAATATGTTATTTACCTTCAAAGGTTTGTTTTGTCACATTTCATTCCAACTTGGAAACAATGCAAACATTCAACGCTAGACAAGTATTTGGTGAAGTGTTAAACTACAGGAAAAACATTTGGTTGATTTGTTTCCTTTCAGCCTGTAAATAACAAGACTACTGCGTACATAATATAAATAAAATAATTATGCTCTACTTTTCTTTAGTCCAAAATTCATTTTCCGATCGGGCTTATTGTATTCATTCAAACAAAATATCTCGGTGGTAAAGAAACCTCCAAATATTGAGGATGCGAAAGCAAAAGATTCTCGATTTTGCAAGGAAAAAAACACTAAAAAGACGGAACGCGGTGCAGGATGTAAAAAGGGTGCTCTTTACCCCAAAAATGCAATCATACGTCCAACAAGGTTTTGAAATAGGCGAGTATTTTGCAGCACATCCATTCGCATGGAATAAAATCCAGAATAATCCACAAGTAGTGACTACAAGATGGCGACTACAGCTGTGGAAGTTGAACGTCGCAGTTTCTTTAGCCTACTACATATTTGTGATTTACAGATTTCTCCAGATTTGTTCCAGCTGTGATGCAGGTAAATTTAGGAAGATTTACATGGCATTCGTGGTAATCTTCTACACAAACATGCCATTATTTAACGCGACCGTCATTACGACAAGGTTTGACTATCCTTCCTTTGTGATCAAAGTCCTCACGTTTCTGCAATACATTGAATGTAAGTTTTATACATCAATAGTCCATTTGTATTAGATCCAGTGTAAATTGCTATGCTCTCACAATGTACATTGATTCCAATTTCAATTGTTAAGGCTCCTTTATTAAAAGAGAAGGAAGTCCACCCAAGAAAGTAAAGTTGTGTGAGCAACTCTTGGGATTTATGACTATAACGTTCAGAGTAAATGTCCTTCTTCTTTTTGGCGTCTCATTGGCATTTCCAAACTCACCGGAATTTCTGTCATCTTATTTTCTGCCTTTAACTGCTGCTAATGCTACTGGAGTGAGGATTGCTATCCGGTTTCTATCGTCAGCCATCCAAGCCTGGATATCCTATAATCTACTCAGTGTTGTCATTATTATGGCTGCTCCCGTAATTGCAACAATTTGCCCACTTGTTGTAATTTTGAACGAATTAAGGCAGGTAAAAATATGCAAAGTGGTTTACCTATTTTTTATACTATGGAAAACAATAGTAAGTTATTTCTGATTACGTTACAGTGAGGAAAAGAGCCTAGTGACAGATGCCAGAATCAGACGTCCTTGGAATAAGATACTTGTGTGGAAAACTGTGCGGATACTTGTACAGGAATATGATGAGATGTTGTGTCATCTAATTGCTGGAGTCAAAGTGCTGACCATGCTCACAACTATATTCTGCTCCTACGGTGCAATTAAATTTGGCGGAGCAATAGCAATCGGTCTGGGGATCATTGGACTCAATGGTGCGTTATTAATTGCAGTAGCGTTTACATTACTCTCAGAATTTCATGAAAAAAGCGTCGAGTTACTCATGGATTGGAAAAATGATGCTGAACGAATACAAAGAAAATACTTGAGCTCTAAGAATAGACATGCAAGTGTTTGTGATGTAAGGAATGACAAGATGTGTAGTACCAAAAATTCTTGGAATCGGCTGTACAAAATGCATGTTCGCTCTCTGAAAGGCTTTTCGTTGACCATTGGTGGAATGTACAACATCGACAAGGTCATGGTAATGACTATGATCCGAGCTGTGTTGGAGTCGACTGTGGATTTTGTACTTACGTACCGTTAGTATTTTTGCAAATGCTTTTCTGCACTGTTTTCAATATTATATGTGTTGCCATTGTAAGTCACATGTTAGTATTGAACTGCCACAGCACACCAACGGCAATATTTTGAAACAAATTGTACATACCGCCTCATTAATCAAAGTAGTCTTGCATGTACAAAACGAATATCTGCATACTGGATTTTGCATTACAAGTCGGTGTCCTCCTGATTCGTCAACTTCTCGTTTCATGAACCGCCATTTCGTAAACTTTTTTTGTAAACTTTTATTTTCGTGAACTTATTTTTTCGCCGACATCGCTTTTCGTAATAATTGAATTTTGTGTACCATTCATGAAAGTAAAAGCATGACTAGTACTAGTGCAACCTGCAAACTGTACTTAATAGTACCAGCCAAAGAATGAAACTCAGAATGGACGCCACCTCTGGTTTTCCAAGTAACTGTAATTTAAAAAATAAAAACTAAAATACGTCGCGCAAGATTAAGAGTGCTAAATAATAGACTAGGCCTATAGGTGAGCATGCTGGGTTCAGTTTTAGTCGGCCATTAAGAGTTTCAGCCGTGTCATGTGGCACAAACTGGTTTAACCTTTTGCCTCCCAAATACGATTATAATGTCGTGGAAGACCCTAGCATCTGTATGTTATTTAAATGGAAATCAATTAATAAACATACACATATGCACTTGTTTGTGTATATACATTTACTACCCACTGGATAGTGTTCGTCTTTCGAACCCATATTGAATTCTGTGAAGTAAAATGCGTTAAAATGCTCGTAAATTGTGATAAAAAACGTAGATTTAGTAATGAAACTTTTTTGACTGCGTTTGTGGAAGAAAAAACTTTATTGGGTCGCTGTTGCACAATCGCAATTGCCAAATGACACAGTATACGGAACAATACACTAGTTTGGATCTGTTTTTGCCAGTTTATGCCACGTAAATGGTGACTTGATGGCCAGATGATAGCCGGTTTTAACCACCTATTAGTCAGTCATGGTTAAAAGTTACAACGTTATAGTTGCACTAATATATATGCACCCTTTTTGGTGTGGAAATCTACGTTTTCAAAGCATTATCTTTTCTCGGGTCAATAATAACAACTGCACCTCTAGCGTGTAAATTTTAAATTAGGTGGCTTTTCCGCCAATAATTACGCGTGCTACCAATACGGTATTCCATGCTACCACGTCGGTGATTCCTGCCGAATCATCCGGAAACTAAATACCTACATAGCCAACAGAGCACATAAGGATACGAAATTGTGCATTTCTTAATTACGAAGAACAAATATGAATTCCGGAGCACATGACCGCTCTGGAAATCCAGGACGAAGCTTGGTTGGAACTAAGCGTATACACACATGATTGTGTACATTTTCTTGCTTGTTAAATCATGCTGTGTCCGTGTCACGATGCTTGGTACATTAGTTAAAAGGTAAACAAAATTAACCCGATGTTTGCACGGAATAATTCTTGTGCTCAATTAAAGTTCATTAAATCAGCACGTTAGAATAGGCTACGTGTTAGAACTATTAATGCATTAGAAGTTGTGTTGAAACAATGAAAATGGTATTAGGACCTCGAATTTTATTTACTTGAAAGAGCACACATGTACCTAGCTCCACAGTAGCCAGCATTGACAACCTGAACTTGAACATCAATTTCATGAACATAAAATAATCCCAATTTAAATTTACATTTCGTAACTTCCTCCTTAAAGTGTTTTTGAAACTAAAAAAACAAAACCTTCCTCCAGTTTACACTTGAATCACTTCAATCCAAAAGCCTGTTTGCCAAGACTAAACAGGTAATTACTTTAGCAAACAAATTGAGAATTTCTGGCTAGTTAAACAAAAATGTACATTTCTAAGGAATCACAATGTGCTTGGCTTCTTTACTCTACTTTATACTCTTACTTAATTCTGATTGAGAAGCACATGTAGTAGAAGCACACTACTCTGCTGTCTATCCCAAAATATTTTGAAGTCTTCATCAGGCAGTTCCAGTCCAAGGTTCATTGAGGACGCAACCTGAAACTATCACTAGGTCAACCCTGCAGTAGCACAAACAATAAAATCCAGCAATTCCTCTTATTACCAACTTCATGTTATCGCGACACCAAAATAGATTCAACTGCACTGCACTCAAAATGTTATCACACTTTTGTTTTATCCCTTTGGACTACGACTCCACAAGAGGGATCTTGATCCGCCCGAAATCGTTGCTTAAAATATTAGTCTGGTGGTTCTACGTTGCAATGCGCGTATAAAACTCTGTATAAAACGCGGGTCCTTCATTCACGTATTCAAGCGGTAGTACGGGGGTCTGAAGTTGTGCGCTGGCCTGAAGATCCTCAATTTGAATAGTACGCGGGCGTACTATTTTAGCAAATAGGGCAAAATGGGTTGGCAAGTACTTGAAGAAGTGGAGTGTTCTGGATATGGTTCGAAGAGAGTGGACATTATTGCTTACAATTTGAGCAGGAAGACTGGGCTAATACTTGACCCTACCATCAGAATGGAACAAGACACTAATCAGGCTGAATTAAGCTGTGAATATGGAAAAGAAAGAGATCTACGAACCATGTATTCCCTACTTTAAGCAGAAGTTGGGCCTAGCCCTAGATACCATTCAAGTGATCAGACATTGGTGCTAGAGGGTCTATAACTAAATTCTTCGTGTAGTTTATGAAATCTCAAGGTTTATCTTCATCTCTGATAGAGGAAATTGTAACATATGTTCTTAAAAATCAGTTCAGATATGTGTACCCCACTTGTTTTCTACAATATCAAATAGTTAATGTTGCATTAGCATTATAATCATTAATATCATCATTATTATCACCATAAATTATATAGTTATAACAAGGTTATGTCACGCATACTGAGTCTTCTTAGGCTACCCTCGTTGGAGGACAGTGTCAAGTTTATTTTGTTGAATAAAGTTGTCTTTCTCTCTCATAGTCAATATCGTCGGTGAAGAGTACTGAAGAGGCAAAATGTCACTGAGAAACTGAGAAATCCGTCAACGAGTAAAATCCACTTGGCACTTGGCATCAAATGATTAATGCAAAGTGGATTTACTATCTTCAATAATCCTTGGTTCTGTGTGGGAACAAGATATTGACATTTTTGTCAATATTAAATTAAATTCTGCGATTTCGGCAAGATTTTCGAAGACGGGACGAGGCCCCGGCCTCAAAATGTCACTTATCCAATTTTCATGCGGCGCAATTTTCTTATCCGCGTTATTAGCCATGCTTCTTAAAACTGCTTTTCTGCATTTTTAAAAAAATTGAAATTTTGGCGGGTTTTCTCCATTCGATCAAATTCTATCCTAGCCTGCCCGGAGCTAAATGCAAATGAGTCCGTCTAGTCTGTCCGTTACCGTCTGCATCCATGTTAGAATTTGGTTTAAAGACTTTTGCACAATTAATTGATTCACTTAATTTCGGCTTCATTTTTTTTAAATGACAGAATATCGCAAATCGCCACCGTCAAAATGATTGGTGTTTTTAGTCGAATTCGGTTTTATGGCTGACACAATTAAGTAATAAAATAATTAATTTAGTTAGTTTTGAGGTGCTTGTTCCTTGCAGTTTGTCACTTTGAACTACATCTATGCGTGAAACTATGGACTGCGTCTGGAAAAGATTTACGTATTCACCACCAGATGGCAACTGTGTGCAGGATCGCGCATACTGGGCTACGTAACTGTATGCAATTATATTTTGTGGAAACGTTTCAGAAAATGAACGAAGAGCGTTGAGCCTTGAAGTAATACATTAATACCTAATACCTACATTAATTTTATTCAACAAAATTGCGAGGCCAAACACTCGAGGAAAATAAAAGCAATGACTGGCCTTAGTTAGGAAATTAGTGTATAAATAAGTGGTCGATCAAAGGTTATGCGGTTTAATAAATAGTCGGTATTTATGACGTCCATAGTACCTTAAACTAAGAGAGTAAGAGATGGGCCAGACGTGCTCTACTCGGCAAGCCAAGATCGACTACTTGCTTGTGACTGATGCTTCGTCACAGTAGACCTCGCACCAGTCATCACCAAAAACAAAAACAATGCATACAGGGCATACACTATTCATTATGAATTTGAAAAAATAAAAGTTATTCAGTTATTGGGTGCAAGTAGACTTGATGGAAGTTGTGGATTTAGTGAAGAGCAACAGACTGTTTCCTTATTGAAGATCGTGTCACTTTTCCGTTCGTCAGTTATGCTATGCTATCCCATGTTCCCATTACCTGATTCCTTCCCTCCTACGCAGTTTTCCACATGGCTCCAATCATTTTCCAAATAATCCTAAATCTGTTAAAGGAACAATGTGATAGTCCCATTATTGGCGATGAGTCTGTTGGATTTCATCCAAAGCTTGTCTTTGTCACGAATAGATCTCCTATGGTCATTTATCATTTTGTGTCTTGTTGATGTTGATTGGATGGAAATGCGTGAATGTGTAACGTAAACCCCAAAAAATCAAAATCTGCAAAATCTGCAATGATGTATTTGGTCTTAATTCAAGTTTTGCTCTTACGTAACGGCACGATTTGAGTTTGAATCTTGTTTGTTACAAGTGCATGAAATCATTAAAGCAACGTGATTATTTCCAATTAATTAAAATGCATGCTACAAAGACCGTTGATATTTTGTCAAAATGCCTTTTGTAGAAAAATCATGTTTGAAAAAAACCTAAAAGATACACTTTTTTGTTTTGCCAAAGTGTCCTATTCTGTGTTGCCAAATGTGGAAGGAAAATGGGAAAATGTTGTGTGCGGACACGGCGTAGGCCTAAGTGTGAAGGGATTTGAAAAAAGACTGCGCGGTTTTCCATGTGTGTGTAGTTGAGAGGAGATAAAAAGATGGAGTTAAATAAATGGACAGAGTTGGTGGTCATGAGTGGATTTATTATCAAATATAAGCCCGCCTCGGAGGTGAATTGCGAGTGAAGTGCTTGATCATAATACTGTAAGATGATTGAGGAGTTGCGGTGCTGGAGTAATACTTGAGTGGCCAGAGGGCGCTCTGGGCTCCACTGCGCGTCACACGACGAGGTTCCGATCTGGAAAACGAAAGAGAAGTTGTGGGCGCTGGGATTGGGCGGCTGTGATTGGAAAGAGGAGCGCTTGCGTACCTTGTAGTTGTTTCCTGCGCGGGGACACGGACCGCTGGCCACTGGAGCGCTCGGTGGGCTTGCCTTTCCTGGAACAGCGCGGAAGAAAATGAGTGCGGGAAAAGGTGAAGGGTTAAAGAGTTGTGGTTGCTTACTTGGGGATGAGGCGCTTGCCCTGGACGCCGGCGAGGGAGTCGGTCGAGCCTCCGGACTTGAGCGAGCCGCCGCTGCTGTCCCGTGACCCGCTCACTTTGTCCCACGAGTTGTTCCGCTTGTGGTTCTTGTACGACTCGCTCAGGTTCGACATGCTACGGACAGAGAAAACACGCGACAGATGGACATGGACACGGTTCAACCACAGCGCCGGACTCACCTCTTCCCGATGCGGCGCTTCTCCAGCTCGCGCGAGATGGACTGCGGGATGCCGGGACTCTTCGCCTTGGTCTTGAGGAGCGCGTCGAAAGGCGCGTCCGAGGCCCACTCGTCTGCGTCGCGCTTCGCTTGGAGGTCGTCGTCGGACTGGGACTTGGTGAGCATCTCGGCCGAGTAGGTGGGGCGCGCGGGCGCGATGGGCGAGCGACAGCAGACGCTGTTCACGTCCTCGAGCTTGCGCAGAAGGCGCTCGTTCTCGCGACACACCAACTCCTGGTCCCGGATGAGGAGGTCGCGCACGGCGATCAGCTCCCAGTTCTCCTGCCGCAGCGCCGCGTTCTCGCCCAGACACTGGTGCACCGTGTCCACCAACTGCCCGGGCTCCATCTGCTCCAACTTCTCCTTGTCCATGCCCTCAGGTACTTCGCGGACGTGCGACCCGTTCGGCGTCAAGTTCCGCGCCCACCCCGTCCCCTCGCCCCCCACCACGCCCGGCGGCGTCCCCACCTGGAGCAGACTGCGCAGGTTCGAGTTCTCCTCGCGCAGCGCCACCAACTCCCGCTTTAAGCTCACGATCATCGCTTCCCGCGGATCCTGCAAAACCAGCGCCACGTCACTCCACCAACCACAACAGCCACCCACAAGCACTTACCATGACGACGATAGGCTTGGTCTTGATGCGCTTCGCCCGCGCCGCGTACCTCAGCGTGTTCAGCGTCTCGCTCATGTTGGACTTGGCGGGAGAGATGCAGGCGATCTACGAGGAGAGAAAGAAAGGGCATGAGGCGGGGACTGGGGGCGCAGGGGGCGGAGGGGGCGCGCGCTTACCATGAGGGTGACGCCGTTGCCGGCCAAGCTGTCGGCGAGGAGTTTGGTCAACTTGCTGTCGCGGTAGGGAATGTGGCCGGACTTCTTCTTGGGGTCGCTCAGCTGCGCGATGCAGTAGCCGAGGACCATGAGACTCTTGTTGATGTTGTTGGCCTCCTCGAGCGTCTTCCCTGCACACACACACACGTTTTTCCAAAGCCCTCCGCACTCCCCTCCGCTCACTTACCTTCGCTGTGCGTCTTCTTCGTCATCTCGCTCCCCGCCAGGTCCACGAAGTTGAGCTTCCCGTGCCGCGAGATGAACACGCCTTCCTCCGACGCCTAACACACACACACCACACTTAGCCACTCCTTCACCGCAACGTCTTCTCCACTCACCTTCTGCTCCGACGTGATGTGGACCGTGAGGATCGTGTGGCTCCGACTCGAGTACTCGTTCATGTTGTGCTTCCCCACGGCGCGGTTCCGCATCCCTGGAACACAAGCCAGAGTTAGAGGAGGAAAGCGAGCGGGAAATCCAAAGACTGACCTTCTTCGAGGACGGCGAGGAGGTCGTCGAACTCCTCGCACTCCACCATGAACAGGTTCTCGACGAAGAAGCCGCGCGACTTCTTCGACCAGCGCACGGCGAGCGGCTTCCTGGACGTGCCCGGGTTGAGGAGGTCGATGACCTGGAAAAGAAGGCGGAATGGACTGAGTGTTTGGCGGACTGGGATTTCCAGCGAGCACTCACCTTCTCGTTGTAGATCTCGAGGAAGGACGCCTTGAGGACGAAGTGGAAGTCGTTCCGGTGCTGGATCTGGTCGAAGAGGTAGAAGAAGGACCGGAAGACCAGGCCGTGGTGGACGGAGAACGGGTCGGCGCGCTTCTTCTCGAACTGGAAAGAAACCAGAGCTTGGAGTGATTCCCGCTCAATGAGCACTTACCGGTGTTTGGGGAAGGACTTTGGAGGTGGATTGAGGGTGTCTGGGGAAGGACTTTGGGGGTGCATTGAGGGTGTCTGGGGAAGGACTTTGGGGGTGCATTGAGGGTGTCTGGGGAAGGACTTTGGGGGTGCATTGAGGGTGTTTGGGGAAGGACTTTGGAGGTGGATTGAGGGTGTCTGGGGAAGGACTTACGAGGTGCGGGGGTCCGGTGAGGGTGTGGGTCTTGCCGGATCCGGTCTGTCCGTAGCAGAAGACGGTGCAGGAGAATCCGTCGATGGCCATCTCGATGAGGCGCTTGACGCCGGAGTGGTTGAGGACGTCCTCCTGATTGGCCTCGGGCTCGAAGACGACGTTGTAGGTGAAGGACTTGGCCTTCTCTTTGACGGTGACGGGCTCGAGCCAGATCTGGCCGCTGCCCGGGAAGTGCGCCACGCACTCGTCGCCCGTCTTCAGCTCCTTCTCGTTCAGCGGCCGCACTCTGCCAAAGAAAAGTCCGTGAGCCAAAGGACGCGACGCGCTCCCCCCGCACTTACCTCACGACCACGTTGATGTTGTTGTTGTCCGTCGGCTCCAGCTCCACGTCGCTGTCGAAGGTGTGGAGCGACGACGCGCTCCCCAGACTCATCTTTCCACAAGCACAAGTACACAAGTGTGTGCGCAGCTGGCAGGGGCACTCGCGCGCCCCTTCCACTCACAAACCTCAGCGAAAGTGCAACTTCAAACGCTTCCTGTCCTTTGTCCGTTTGTGGGAGCACTTGGCAGGAAGGGACCTCCTCGCATCTTCACTTGTCCAGTGTCTCCAAACGTCGACTGTTGCTCCGTCGTCTCCTTCTCCAGCACTCGACTGCCATGCCAACCGAGCACCACAAAGCAACAGCCGAGTGAACGTCCTCGTCCCAGCCACTCCAGCCTTTCATCGCTCCTGACAACACGACACCAACAAACACGGGAACCCTCCCTCCGTGAGACGCACCTGAGCGGGAACTCCGAACAGCTGCAGCCACCTCAATCAAACGTCCGCCGATTCCCAACTCCCAGTCACGCAAGCACTACCTCCTCCCAACTTTAGCCTCCCTCGTATGTCTTTTATTAGTCAAGTGCCGAGTAAGTGGAAATGGAGCGAATGTGACAACACATGAATTACCCAACGACTCCTCTACACAAACAACTCCGAGTGAAAACAAGGCTTTCTCCACACATGCCACACATTCATTATTTATTTACAAAAATATAACAACCAAATTCAAATATGCACATGTCTAAATTACAGTCATTTCCGCGTTCACATGTCACATTAATCTCTAACCGCAGTGTGCCCATTTAAACCGTCGTCTCATTTCCTGCTCCTCTCCCAATTTCCACCGATGCTCCAGCATGCAACTCTCTACTTGTCCGCTGTCACAACGACGGAAACACTGAGGGATCCTTTGCGGTGAATTCAAGTAGGAAGCGCAGTTTGGTTGTGCTTGCCTGGAAAGCGCCTCAACTCCTCCACGACTGCACACGAATGTTCCGATGGACGGGCCAAGTGCTCCGGGTGAAATGAGTTGAATGGAATTCATGGGCGGTTGATCGTGACTCGGTTCGGGCGACGTGGCGGAAGAATACAAATGCAAGTCCACACTCGGGTCAAGAAGGGTGAAAGGGCAATTGGAAAGTTAGAATGTTACAAGGTGGCGGGAGTGATTTGGACCGGAGTTACTGTTTCGGTTTCTTGGGCAGATTTCCAAAAGCACTTATCACTGTTGTTTTGGTTCCTGTGACGGCAGTTGCGAGATTTGGCTGAATGAGAACGGGCTGGTTGGTGGGGAAATTGATGGGGAGTGTGGGGAGCGCTCCTCGCTGGTCCCACTTGGACTTGCGCTTGTTCTCCGCTTCTGTGGCCGAAACAAGATTCAAACTGCCTGCTCCAATCGCAACGCCTGCAACACACAACAAACAACATTTACACACCAGCGCCTTCCACACACAAAAGCCAACGGTACTCAGGACTTCCTGGAATGATAATAATTAATACCTGGAATGATGGGAATGGCTAAAGAAGTTCCGATCGGCTTTTTCACAGTTCCCGAAATGAACTCGACCTTCGTGCGCTCTTTTTTCTCCTTTTCCCTCCGGTCCATGTCAGCCTTTTGCACTTTCGCCAGCTCGTCGTAGAAGGACGTCTCGGTCCACTCGTGCGGGTCGTAGATGTCCTGGAAAGACAAAAGAAGCCCAGTTGAGCGACAACCTTTCCAAAGAACATTTTCTCAGAATAAACATAAAAGCCCAGCTGACCCTTGAATAATTAGTTCCTAGCTCGTCGATGTTGCAATGCTTGATGAGTTTCTCGTAGATGCTGGGATTTCGAAACTGCTTGTTCTTCTGGATGTAAATGTTCATGTCCAGTCCCGTTTTCAGTTTCCTCTCGTACAATTTTGAGACGCGATCTTGAAGTTCGGTGGTGGGACGTCCGCTGGGCTCCGGCGGCAGCTTAACTCTTCCGTCTTCTTCTTCCACTTCCATGCCCACGTCCGCACTCGGCTCTTTGCTCCGAACGGAAGCGGCGAGAGACTCCGGCGGAGATTTGTTCCCAGCGTCCTCCCCGTCCCCCACGCCACTTGATCCCTTGACAACTTTCCCCTTCGCTTTCAGCTCATCATCCTTCTCCGACAAACTGTCCGACTGGTAGTCATCGATGGCGTCGTCATCGATCGGGTCATCCACGTGGTACGACACTAACCCAGTATTTCCCACACCTTTCGTCACCTGCTCGTTTGAACCTGAGCCTGAGCCGTAACCCGAGCCGCCCAAGTCTCGAACAGTCGTTCCCGAACCCGAATCACCTGAACCAGCATCCGGAGAGCCAGGCAAACTTCCCAACCCTGAAACATACAATGGCAATCACCATAAATCACACTATAACTATCCTCATGACAATCAGTAGGAAAAAAGAACATGAAAAAGGCTAGATTTTGATTACTCAAACTAACAAACTCATCACAAATAAATGCACCCCTAGATAATAAATTTGTAGACGTGCCTAAGACAAAACCATAACATAAGTATCTTAGAGAATCCAAGTCAGGATTAAAGATGAAAGAAGCGTTTGAGGTACATTCACAATTTGACAATGAAAGTGGTAAAAGTGACTGCACCTTTGGCCTGCTCTTCGGGTTCCTCTTCGATATCTTCCTCTTCAGAATCTGTGTAGGTTGCGGTAAGTGAGGCAAGGGCCGAGGTCAATCCGGACATTTTGACAACTACTGGCACTGAGACGGAGGGTGGAATTAATACTTGCACATGTAACAGAAAACGGAAACGGATGACGAAGCCCAGAATCGAAGAAAGAGAAGGGGCAAAAAAACAACAGGGAGAAATGCGACGAGAGCAGGGGCAGGTAAAATAATGAGAGGAAGACGAGCACTTAATTAGGATTAAACTTGATATTTCGTTATTGGTGATTAGAATGAGGATTGAGTGACTTTGGAATAATTTGGACTGGGACTGCGGACTCGTTGTTTAATTCACTCCTTCACTGCGATCGTCACTTGGTTCTGGCTTTGAATTTCCGCGCCAACCACCAACGCGTCACGTGTGCTCCTCCAACGAGCTCGTTTTAGTCCCACAGTCTTCCCCATTTACACAAATCTCACTTTTACGATACGTTGATCCAGCTTGTGTGAGTTATGTACAAACAGATTAATTATTATTATAAACTGTCTCTGAAAACCAACATGAATAAAGCCACTGCGCGAAACTCGGAAATGTTGACAGTTTACATTAAAACTTGATTATTTGAACTACCTACTTAAGTCTGCAGGCTATGACATTCCACCATTACACTGGTTAGTTGCCACAATTGTAAACATCCTTTATGTAAAGTCCATTTATGGGCAAAATGAGATTATGAGTGCAATCACCCCAAGAGGTAGCTTCAGCCAAAACATTAGCCGTTAAAACTTGTTCCCACTTCTTTTAAATAAAAAAAAACGTCGTTGACAGTAAATTCCATCGACAGTATTTTGTTCTCTCCTGTAAAATGATCTCAAATGGACTTAGTCCCTTTTGCCAGACACCTTTTCATTTAGGTATTCACAATTATAACCCCTATCTTAAGGAGCGGATTTAATCCTAGGCTCAATTCCTAATCCTTTCTCAAAACTGAATTATAAGTGATGCTGTGAACAAGAACCGAAGTGATCAGAGGTACCTGTAAAACAAATTAAGAAAATTAAGAAACCACAGCACACGTTCCTCGTACTCGTCGTTTAAGAAGCAAAGTGGGACACGTTCAATTTTGATTAGAGGCAACCAGGAAGCCCCATACATTCTTAAACATGACTGAGGCATATTCGCACTTTGTTAATATGCACACACGTTACAGTCGGGTATAGAATGAGTTTCGAGTAAAGACCACCGAAGATTAGCAGCTTAACCCATTCTTACTTTACGCTTCAATGGAATGAGACAAAAGGTTGATTAATTGAACCCCATTTATTGTAAAAAGCGGAGCTCAATTTGGGTCGCTTTATTTGCTATAATCAGCTGGCATTTAGGGAATTGGCCACAATGAGAAGCTTTCAGAAAACCAAATGGAAGGTGCATGCGCTGTTTTGTTGTACCTCCAAAATACCTCGCCATAATTACCTGACAGCTCGTTATTTGAACGGAACAGGTCTTAAAATGTGTACGAACAAGCTTCAAATATGTAATTATAGATCGCAGAACTTAATATGCAACATGCGCCGTAATCCACAGGTATGTTTAATGCTAACAATTTGGAAAAAGTGACGTAAAATGAGCCACGTGTGATAGGTTCAAAAAGTTGATTATTTTGCAATTGTTGACTTTGTAAATGTTACTTTAGAATACGTTACAACTAACGCGACACATTTAGTGTTAACAATAATTGCAACAATTAAAATCATTTGGTCTTTTTACAGTCTGATATTCTAAGTTATTGTAAAACCTAATCCGTTACTTTGCCGTTTTTTTGGCCCGCTAAACGGGAAGTTCCCAAATGCTTCAAAATAAATGCCCAAGAATGTCAACTTTGCGTTGAGTTGGGAAGGAATATGTGACGAGAGCAGGTGCCGTTGGGATGCCATTGGGTTAAAGAGCGGTGAAAGAAATGATTGACAAGGATTTGTTTGGAAATAATTAGATTTGGTATTTTATTGAAATATTGATTTAGGGTTGTTGGGGGCACTGGGCTTGTGACATGTTTCCCTTTGGCTTTACATTTTGGACAGGAAGGACGAAGTGAGCCGTGGTCGGAGACCAGGCTGCCCTTTGGCCCTGAATCCTCTGTGGGTACAAACACGGTAGAAATACAATAGAAATACCATAGAAATCACACACGCATAATCTAACGCTACTTACACTTGCTACTAACGACACTCTCACCAACTATTTTTGAGTATTACGCACACTTGGTGGAAGTGGAAAGTGATGAGGAACTCGTGAGTGAGTCTTTGATTTCCTTCCTCGGCCAACTCAGTCACTCAACTCTACACGCACCAACCCAACGACACTGACTAGAAAACAAAGCGAAGACAACGGGGAGACGACACAAACAATTTCCAAAAGGGTCAACACTTGGATGACACGCACTGAGCAATGTCACTGTCGTGATTGTGCATGCAAGTTGAGTTAATCAATCAATTACACCTGAGTTCCCTTTGGCGAGTTCTCATTCACTGTCCTATCTTCAGAATAGAGCAGTGAAGGCAGTCATAAGAAATCCACGACTCGAGTTATTCCTAACTAATCCCAAAGAAGCAGCACTTCTCTTCAAAATTACAAACACAAGCCTCCAACTTGCCATTTCAAAGAAACCTTCGAATTACCATTCACTTGTTGCTCTGGCTCTGGAGCTGGCTAATTAATCATGTGGAAGGAAGGTGACGGCGCAACGGCGCTCTCTTCGCTCCTGCCATCCCCGTCCACCAAACACTCGGTACAAACCCAACGACAATTCTTCTTGGCGTGTCCGTACTTGCTCTTTGCATTTACCTCCGCTATTTCTCACATTACAAGCTGGAGATTTGCGTAGAAATGGGGAGTTGCGTGTGCGTTGTTTGGTGGGAAAATGAGGGAATGCGTGTGGACGTGACTGGTGGAGAAATGCAGAGAGCACGCGTTCCACCCTTGGACGACGATGATTTTGTTTGTTAGAAAAGACGGCGAAATGGGAATTAACTAAGGTTTCCATTTCTCCCAAACGACCAACACTCAACCGCGACTTCCTTCGGCAAATGGCTGCTGGGATTGGGACAAATGGAAAGTTGTACTGAATTCATCTAGGAAAATACTATGGGAATACTGAGCATTTCTAAGAATTACTTGTAAAATACACCCCTTTAAATATCCCTTGCTTTTACTTACTTAATCACTCTTAAATCCCCGCGTCAAGTCTATTTCAAGGATAATCAGACAAATAAGAAGACGGGAGCGGGACAAAGTGAAGCGACGCGGAATGTGAACAACTGTGTGGAAGGGCAAATTGGGTTTTCTTCTTGTGTCTGCTTCTTGTCCTGCGGATCCTTCGACGCACATTCCCGAGTCCTGGCTACCCTTCCACTTGTTCAAGCTCCACTCAACTCATCCACTTTAACACTAACACAAACCGCAATCTTGAGAACACAACACGCGATTCAAAAAGGAATGCGAAGAAAAGGAATGAAGGAGCAAGTGACGAGGAATTAGGAAGGGCACACTTGCACATACAACAAATCACTTGGCAAAATAATTCAAAAGGTAAATAAAGGATGAAAATGCGCTACGGGAGCAGGAAGGAAGGAAAAGGAAAGTGCCCGAAAGGACAACGAACATGACTTTAGAGGGAAAACAAGCGACTGATAAAAGTCGACAAGTGTGGGGTTGGAAATGGAAAGAAGAAGGAGCTTTGTCTTTGATTTGCTGTTCTTGATTCCGAGAGGGAGCGTTGACAGGTGCAGTGTTGTTGAGAGTGAGAAGAAAGTGGAGAAGAAAGACAAGTGTTGGGAGCAGAAGGAGTTGATCTCGAGGATTGTGTGTGTGTGAACAGCTGAGGAGCAATCCACTTGACTTTCTTTCCATGGCTTCGTAGTTACTTCCTATTAGCTCTGAACAAACACAAGTCACTCGCTTGACAAGCTCCCATGAGAACCAGGAGCAGATGAACTCACAACTTAACTATCCTTACTTAGTGTTAGCATTACATTTAAATTACATTTCAATTACATTTCACCTAACAACAAAAGGCTCTACTTTCACCAAGCCCAGCTTTCCCAAAGGCCCTCGTTCAGCGACGACTAACTTGAAACCGATTCTTGTTTCCTTTGAAGAGTCGCTCACGTGGGTTTCAGGCTGACTTAGACTTTCCCTGGCTGACTTTAGACTGAGCAAGTGAGCACGGTTTGAGAGGAGTGGAGACGGATTACGAACCGACACGAATACTAAAAGGAATACTTTGTAAATGACACTGAGGATGAGACTGATGACACTTGGGCTGAATACGTGCTACGTAGAAAATTAGTAGATTCTTCTTGGCGCTGTGGGTGGCGTGTGTTTCAAGTGGGACCAAACCAGCACTGCCACTTCGTCGCACTCTTGTGTCCACAAACACGGAACTCGCGAGTCTTTCTCCATGTAAAGCGTTTGTCCAGTCGACGTGCATTTCCCGCCGTTCTTCCACTTGGTCGTCCACTGGAAGTCTTGGAAGGTTTGCCGTGCGGGGACTAGTGGAGAGTTGGCTGGACTCACACGGGCTGGATCGGGCTGTCTCGAGCGTCGACTTGCGTGTCACCGCTTCCACAGTGTCCGTTCTGGTGCTGGACGTCGAGGACGCCTTTGGGGGAGCCGTTTGTGTTCGAGTGGAAGGAGGGACACGGACTGCGTGGACTGGGAGTGGACGACACGGACGACGACGCGACGGACGAGGACGACGACGACGACTTGTCCCTGACGGAAGTGGGCAACGGCGTCACGAGATGCTCCTCCACACTGTCCACGTGCTGGGGAGTGAAGGAGTCGACGGAGGAAGTGGAAGGCGTGGCGGAGGACTTGGGTGCGGCGGACTGCGGAGAGGCTGTGGGTGCTTCGGTGCCTCCGAGCGACCCGCACGAGCCTGAGGCGGCGCAGAGCGACTCGATGGAGCGGTAGAGGAACAAGTAGTCGTCCTGGAAGAGAGAATCGTGATTAAGAATTGGTCAAGTGGAAATGGAGCATAGCCTGAAACCATAATCCCTATAATAATTGGACACCCCCCCTGGCAATTTTTTTGAACCATTATAGGGGTATGACCCCCCTCTAAGCTTCGAAAAATTAACATTACAGGGGTAGGGGTGTCAGGCTCTGAGACCCCCTCTGGGAACAGGGACAGTTTCAAGCTATGAAATGGAGGGTGTGACTTACGATGGTGTTCCAGACGCCGGGGCGCTGTTGGTGGTAGAGCTTGGCGTACATGTAGACGTCTACGTGGTGCTCCAAGTTGAGTTGCTTGGAGAGCGTTGTGAGCGCGCAGAAGGTGGCGGCCTCAGGGCCTCCGAAGCGGTCGACGACGGCGATCGGTCCGGTGTGGGAGTGCTGGAGTGAGTCCTGGACCAAGTGGATGAGATCGAAGGGAGACGACGGCGGGTGGGACGTGTGGTGGGGCCAGTGCGACGCCTGGATGATCTTCACGCTTAGCTCGTAGTCGTCGTGGAGTGACTGGATGGAGAAGTCGCGGAGGACGAAGCCGACGCGGTCGCACTCCTGCAGCAGCTTCACGCGACAATTCGTCTCCAGGTCGAGGAAGTGGTCGCCGGACGTAGGCCAGAAGGCGGGGAACTCGGCGTCGTCGACTGCGGACAGGACGACGACGGTTTGGATGTTGTGGTCCCACAGCATCTGCCACAACTCCGAGATTGTACTTTGGATGGGGTGCTGCGTGATGACGAACTCCTGGAGCTTCTCGAAACCTAAGGACAGGGAAAGGTCAAGTTGTGACACTTGCAGTAGCCAGAGAAGGACAGGAAGCGAAAGAGAAGGGAGAGGCACGTACCCGGGAGGAACGAGGCGTTGATGTAGTCGCTCCCTTCCACGCCGGGCTTAGGGGTGAGGAGGACGCGGAAGGCGTCGGACGGAACGCAGCCCGCCTTCCTGTTCTTCCCAGCGTTGCACGCTTTGAGAGCGGCCCCCATGTGGAACTCTTCCGGCTTGAACTGCGTCACCAACTTGTACTGGCGCTCGAGGAGACTGGACACTTGCGACGTGTCGTCCGTGTAGGTGGTGGACAGGAGGTTGTGGACGTACAAACGCAAGTACTTCTTGTCCACGTTCGTTTGTCCGCTGGAACAAGAAAGCGAGGATTAGAAATTGTAGGGATGAGGACAGCGCCTCATTCCGAACCGAACGTGAATTCTGGAGTTCCGAAACTTTCGGAACGAAATCGGAACGGAACCAACACGTAAGTAATGAAAATAAAGGCATTTAAGGACCCACATAATTTACACGTCCGTCGGATTTTTTAACAACATGAACATTGCATGAGCATATCGTGAGTTAAGAGGCAAAGTGACCGATATCCGTTTTTTCTAACAAGCAAAGTGACACAAATCCAGAAATCTATAAGAGCAAAGTGGTGCAATAACGTAAAACTGAAACTTACAAACGCGCCATTTTACTTTTAGGGATTTTTGGATGTGCGCCACTTTGCTCTTAAGAAAAAATGGATATCCTCTACTTTGTCTCTTAACTCAGGATATGGCACAATGACGACTTGAAATTTTTATTGGATGTTGTTTTGCCATTGATATTCTGTAACTTAAAATTGATTTCATGTATTTAATGACGTACTGATACTGATCTTGCATTACGCATAGCTGAAACAGAACTAACAAAAAACTCATTCCTGGTCTGCTACGAAATATAAACAGTTTTTTCTGCGCCGAAAAATACTTGTTTAAATTTTCAAAAAATTAATACGCGCTATGTAATCCTTTTAAAATAAAAACTCATTAACTCATGTGCTTATTCCGAGCTTCACAATTGACACTGTTCTAAGTATTTGAAAAGTAAGACTAAAGCCGAGTCAATACTGAATTCTGGTTCGATCCTGCATGTATGTAAAACTTATGACAAAGATAACTAGTTGTTTATTTCGTATGAATCACAGATTTGGAGCAAAGCTTGTGAAAAATGGACGAAGAAAATGTTTGACTAAAAAGAAGCCGCTATAATTACTTGTGTTTGTAATCAATTTTTAGAATCTTGTTTATCTTGGTAATCAAAAGCAGAGCAACAAGGGTTAGCATAAAGGTAGATAAGCTAACAATTTAACGCGCTAAAATTGTGTTCACCTTATTTGGGTTAGCATGTCTATTTTCATTTTGTTTCCATGCTTCTTAATGGAACAAGATTGCAGTAGAAAACACCAAAAATAGATAGCAAGACAAATGTAACTTAATCAAGGCTCGGAATGTTCGGAACGTGAAAAGGGAACGGAACAAGGCCCAGTTGAGTTCCGAAAAATTCGGAACGGAACGGAACAAGGGAAATTCCGTTCTGCAAGTGAGAAGGGAGTTACGGACACTCACCTTTCGATGGCTTCGACGAGCGAGTCGTGGATGAAGATGTACTGCTCTTCGGTCTGAACGAGGAAGTTGCGCTGCGCGCGGATGTGGTTGAGGAAGCTGAAGACGTTGAGGTCGCCGCGCTGTCGGATCTGGCGGAGCATGGCGTCGAGAACGATGTAAGTTCCGGTGCGCCCGACGCCGGCGCTGCAGTGGACGATGATGGGGCCCCCGTCGGGGGGGTTGGCGTCCGAGGACTTGTTGACGTAGCTGAGGACGGGGAGCGGGTGACTGGGAGTGCCGTGGTCAGGCCAGTTGGTGTAGTGGTAGTGGTAAATGATCCTCTCGCTGCTCTCGTGCTTCTTCTTCTTCTTGAGCTTCACGTGGCGCACGCTGAACGCCCGGACCGTGTACGTCGCCATGACAGTCTCGTTGAGGAACTTGACCTGAATGAGTCCGTAGGACTCGGTGCCCTCGCTCGGCCAGTACATGTCGCACTTTTTCTAAACACAAACACGGACAATGAGGACAGGAATGGGTGAGGAATGGGTGAATGTTGAGGAAATGACGAGACCTACCCGACCGCGCTCCACCAGATTCGTGATCATGACGATGATGTGCACCTTGTGGTCCCACACCATGCGCCAGAACGTGTCAAAGGTGGACGGGAGCGGACCCTGCGTCCCGATGTACGCCTGCGCCTTGAGGAAGCCGTCGATGTAGTTGGCGTTCACGTACTCGACGCTCTTCTTGTGCCCGGGCAGCGGCTGCAGTCGCACTCGACTGTGGTCATCTAAAGAGAGAAAACACGTTCAAGACACGATCCGGCCACTCACGCTTACGCGGGCACTTACACGCCACGATGTTGAGGTAGCGGTTCTTCTGCTTGTTCTCGGCGAGCTGCGAGAACTCGGCCGCGAACTCGTCCTGCACGAACGCCGCCTGAATCGCCTCGTACTCCTTGGAGAAGCCGATGTCGCTGTCCGCGTGGAGCTCGAGCACGTGCTTGGGGAAGAGATGCGACGGAATCGAGTGGCGGCCCAAGTCCGAGTCCCCGCTGTCCCCTTCCCACCCCAGCCCACTCAAGTTCCCCGCCGTCCTCGGAGGGTCGTCCAGGTAGTAGTACTCGCCCTGGAAACAGCGTCTGCCAACACCCACAATCACAACTCCGGCACAATCACAACACTCCTTGCGAATAACACCTAGTGATCGAAATGGTCTGGTCTGGTCCAGGATTTTCGGAATGGTCTGGTCCGACTCTTTCGACCAGACCAGACGAGACCATGTGAACCAGATTTTAGTACCATTAGAAAATGTTGCTAATTTCCAGGGTTAAAACAGATTCACAGACAAAAGTAATTGCTGATAATTCATTGAAAATTATGTTTGGCAATATTTATTACTGAATCTGAACCTGAACCTAATTTAACTTGCTCTATTTGGAACTTGAGCTGTCAAAAAAGCCCTATATTTTGAAAATGTGGTCGGACCAGATCAGACCAGACCAGACCAGGAACAGACCAGATAAAATGGTCCGGACCAGATCATTTCGATGACTAATAACACCAATCCACCCACCTCCAAATCACGAGCAGCACGACGAGGAGGAAGAGCGCGAAGGACGCGCAGATCGAGATGGCGACCATCGTGGGCGTGATTTGGCTGGAGGCGCGAGGGAAGTTGAGCGAGGCTCGGGGCCTCTCGCAATTCGGCTCCATGAACAGCTTCCGAGTGTCCGAGTACTGGCCCTTGTACACCTTGTCCGGCTCGATCAAACTCCTTGTCCCGCCGCGCACTCGCACTTCGTACATGACGTTCCTGGTGAGGTTCGGGAGGAAGATCTGGAAAGACAGGACCAAGGAATTAATGCTTCATTATTTGAACAGAGGACGGAGGAGGAAGGGAAAAGGACTTACGTGGTGGTCGAGGCGCTGGGGGTGCGCTTGGATCGGGATCTCCTCAAAGTCGAGCCAAGTCTCTTGGCGGTAGTCGACGTAGTAGAAGTCGATGGTGAAGTAGAAGTTGCTCGGGCGCTCCCACTTGACGAACAGCGAGTCGTCGGCCATGCAGGACACGTTCACGATCCTTGGCGCACTCGGTCCCCGCACGTCCGTCCGAACGACGATCGGATCCGAAGGCTCTCCTTCGTTCTTCCAGGTGAACGCCTTGAGCCACAACTTGTACTCCGTGTACGCCTCTGGAAAGGAAAGACAGGTCAAGAGGTCAACTTAAGCCCCTGAGTAACGAACAAGGCCGGAGTCTCACTCACCCAAGTCCGGCAGCGCGAACTTCATCGACGGCAGCGGCTCCTTCACCGTCACCACGCCCGTAAAGTTGTTCTGCATGTAGTAAATCCGGTAGCCCTCCAACTTCCCGTTCGGCTTCAACGGCTCCTCCCACGACAACTCCATCATCGAGTCCGTCACCCACAGCAAACTGACGTTCTCCGGTTTGGTCGGAACTGCAACCACAACATCCCATCACCCACATGTCCACACACCCCTCAACAACAAATCAAACATTCAACACTGCGCGCCTTCCGAACCTTTCAACCTCTTCAACCCTTTCCTCAGCTTTATTTCCTCTTTACTTCCTTCACTCATCGCTCCAATCAATCCTCTCTAAGCATACTCCTTTTCCCAACTCACCAATAACCACGGCAAAGCCTCCGAGACATTCGCATCCAAATATCTCCACATGCCCGCAAATATGCGCCGCTTTTTCAACCCCCGACCTTCACATCTACTCCCGTCTCAAAAAACCAGACCCTCGAAATCAGTCGGGCTCAAAGTCTGGCCCTCGCATCCTTCTGCGACTTTTATCCCATTTCCGTCAACTTTCATTTTCAATTTTCCGCAATCTCCAGCTTAAACTCTCCCCATTGCTCCCTGCATACGCCATACGCCACAACTAGCGTACAGTGGTTCAATGCCCGAGCTGGCAGAAAACACATTTCAAATACATACCAGGAAAACAAAGTGAATCTAGAACTGAGCTAAGTGATGTACCCAATTCAAAGTATTACGTCATCCTACCTCATTTACTCACACCTTTCATTTGGCAATTTCTAACTGACTTTCCTTTGACATTCATCAATAAAAAATGATAGGCACATTGGAAGGAAAAACCTAAAAGCTGACTTGACTTGAATTGGATTACATGTTAGCACTTCGAGAGCAAAGTCAACTCATTTTCCAAGTTGCAGTGATGACAATTCAAATACACATGTTATGAAAAAGTATTGTGATAATTTGAAGTTGAAGGTAAATTGACGATTTATGACTCGTAGCCTTTTGTTGTTGACGATGATCAAGTTTGGGATGAAGTTGTGAGTGCGTAGTTGATGTTTGACATTGGACGGATAAAGGGACTGGAAGGCACGCACTCGACCCTTGCAGCCAGTTCTTGCCCGATCATCATAAATGACAAATGAGGTTTTTGAAAGTTGACGGAAGTGGGGAATGCGGCGGGAAAGAGGAAGGCCAGGAAGGGAAGTGCGAAATTGGCCAAGTACATTTAACAGTTGTGTTAAATGTAAATGGTTAATGTTAAATAAATGTTAATGTTGTTTAAAGTGTGACGGGGATTGAAGTTGTGGGCTTGAAAAAGGAAGTGAGGGAAAGACGGAGCGCAGACGAACCTTGTTGGTGCGCGAAGACATTGCGGCTGGGATTGGACGGCTGATTTGGCGCATCTCTATGATCTCTGCGAGCCACGTGGACCACGTGGTGGTTAAGGCTCGAGCGAGTGCCATTGACGACACTCGACTCGGAGGCCGAGGTGAAGGTCGCTGACAGGCCCAACTGACCCACGCACGTCCAACTCAAGCAGCTCAGACAATTTGCCACGCCCACCAAACTCACCAGCCACGACCAACGACGACCTCTCACCCCGTCCGCCGACGCCAACACCTTCATTACTCCCACCCACTCAACACGTCACTCCGGATTGACCTCCGCCGAACGACCTGTCAACAGTGTCAACTGTCCTCCCATCACTCCCACTAACGCCCACACTAGGCTCCAAACAAACAGTCACTCCACACTCGCATTCACTTTTGGCACCTCCGACGGCCCACGAACAACACAAAGTCCCTTTCGCACATCTCCGCACTTGACACTTGACTTGTTCTTGAAATGCACTGAAAGATCCGGAATGACTGGAGATTTGGGTGCGCTGGGAAAGAGGAAGTTCGGAAGTTGAGTGCGGATGAGGGAAGTTGGCGAGCAGGACACTTGCGTTGGTTGACTGCACACTGACTGCTGTCAGTTGTTTGGACGGAAGTGTTTTGGGAGAGTTGGGTGCTTGGTGGCGGAGAAGGAGAGAAAATACTCATGAAATGTGGAGTTAGTTGTGGATGGGTGCGAGGGAGTGCGAGGAGCTGACGTGCGAGTGTGGAGTGGGACCGCGTGCGCGAGAAGTGAAGTGGGTGAAGGGACGTGGAGCGAGAGGACGGCGCGGCGCCGCACACTCTTAGCTGACTCGCTACGCCTACGCGACACTCACCTCCTTCGTCCGTGATGACTGCGACGGTGGTGGACGGCCCTGCAACAAACAAACACACATGAGCCTCCGCCGCAATTCCTTGTGAATGCCGCATGTTGTGGTTGGAAAGCGGAAGCACTCACCCAGCCCTTCCGGGTTCATCACCTGCAGGGACACCAAGTACTGCGTGAACGTCGTCAGGTTCTCGATCGTGTAGCTCTACACACAAACCAACCCAAATCAGCATTTTCTCCAACACACTTTCCCTTTTTTCACACACATTTTCACAACGTCCCTCAACAATTCTTCCCAACACATCCTTTCAATTCCCTTCTACAACCAACCACGAATTTTCCTTGGGAATTTTAGATTTCACTGGTCATTATAGTCCAACACAACTTGTGTGTACAGGGGCTTTCTTCTTTGTCATACTATTCTCCGTCTACCTTCTACTCATCACAATTTCAACTCTAATTATAAATACCATTCCAAATTGGGCAAGGTTATTCCTACAGGCAAAAATAGGGCCGGGTAAATTAGACAATAGCCTACGCTCATTCTCTTGGTCTGAAAATACGGCAAAAGGGTACACAAACAACCATCCAAATCTACGTAGGTATTTCAATTTTTTGAATCAGACATGCACGCCTACCTAAGCCTATGCCTATAATGTAGGCTATTATAGACACGCTGGCAAAATATTGCAAAATGTAGGCTTGGCTGTTGTAGGTTAATAATTTGTATCGAAATGCCTACAAAGCTAAAACCGCCTAATAGGCAAAACGAAAAGCATGGAGACTTGGAGACTCTACATTGGCTTATTTATTTCAGCAGCTAATTCTAAAGATGAAAGCCACGCCATTCAAAAGCTGATGCGATAATAATCAATGAGTAAAATCAATTTGTTTTAAGCTAAACACTTGAAAAATTGGACAAACTACTGGATTTTTTCCGAGGGTTCAGCCGTGGTAAAAATTCGCGGTTTGTTTAAAAGGGCTACTTTTTTGCAGGATTTGTTCATTTGTTGGCACTTGGTAAAGATTGAGAAAAATGCGTAGAATTTGGCATAAAGTATTGTTTTTACCGCTTTCTCGTTTCTAAAGGGTTATCTAAAACAAATAATGGTACAAAATATCACAAAAAAAGGATAAAGCGGGTTGACCATTTGTTGTTAGTTGCCACAAAGACAAAGATTAGTGGTAGGGTTAATATTTCCTGCCGAAATGCGAAGAAACCAGGCTTTCCCGACATTTCATGATTGTGTTAATTTTAGTTCAACTAAGAATTGCTTTTGCATACTATTTTGTAGCTTAAAGCATATCTCAAATTGTGGTCGTTGTATAACCGCAGTACTCGGTTTTTGTTTTGATACATAAACACATTCTAACGAATAAGTAATTTATAAATTTTAAAATACAGTGTGAAAATTAATTCTTACAGACAATGCTTAATAAATCGGTGTGAAAATTCAATGTGCGTGTATTATTTTGAAAAGAGGTGGCCAGTTGTTGTTGGTGGACATAAAAAAGGAGAATGGTTGGGAGTTTTGAAAGTTGATGGGATTTGAAGGAAGAGCAGTGGTGGATAATGAAGGAAGTGTTGGTAAGTAATGTGTGGGATGCGCTGAGTGGTTGGGGACTTGTGATGTAAAAGTAGTTGGGGACTGACCTGGATGTTGGGGTCGCGGAGGTAGACCTCGTGGATCGGGGGACTTTGGTTGAGGCTGGGGTGTCTCTGTCTGTAGACGAGGAGGTAGCCGAGGAACTCGCCGTGGATGGATGACGCGGGCGGAGGCTTGAAGGTGACGCGGATCTTGGAGGAGCTGGCATTCATGGCGGAGGTGATCACGGGCTTCCCTTCAGGCACTGCAAGGAAAACAAGGATGAAAAAAGGAAGAGTTGGGTGGAGGCGTTGTGTGGTGTTACCTTCTCGGAGAGTGACGCAGTAGTAGCTGTCCTTGCTCCACGGGCCTTGGCCGATGCCTGGAAAACGAAAGGAGAGATGAGCAGGGGAAAGGTTAGCGGAGGTTACTTGACTCACCGTTGATGGCGGCTACGCGGAAGCTGTAGACGGTGAAGGGCTGGAGCGCGTGGATGTGGTGGGACGTGTGGTTGTTGGTGAAGATGCCGGTGTCGTTCCACTCGCCGTCCTCGCCCACCCTGAAACCAGAAGAGCGTGAGTGGAGGTGCGCTGTGGAGAGGGAGCGGGAGACTTACCTGGTCTTGATGAGGTAGTTGAGGATGCGGCTGTTGTGCGTGTTGACGGGCGGTGCCCAGGAGATGTTGACGGAGCGGGAGGTGTAGGAGGAGATGAAGGGTCGTCCGGGGCGGTCGGGAACATCTGAAAGAGCGGGAAAAGCGAGTGAGTTGCGCTGGGGTTGAGGGAGCGGGCGTTTGGACTCACCTTGGACCAGGACGTGGAGGATGGCGTGCGGGAGCGGGCGGTTGTTCACGAGGCATTCGTAGAAGCCGCTGTCGGAGGCCAAGACGGGCGCGAGGTGGAGGCTGTGGGTGGTGAGCGACAGGCGCTGCGCCTTGGTCCATTTCGTCGCGCTCTCCCCGCGCAGCTCCACCAACTTGAGCGTGTCGTGGGGAAAGAAAGGCTGGGGTGTGGGGAAGGAGGCTGGACTGACGTGGTGAGGAGGAGGCGCCTGGTCCGGTCCTTCCTTGTCCGCCACGCATCCCCTGCACGTCCACACGAGAGACAGGACGAGCGAGTGCTCTGAAAGAGAGACGCGAGTGAGTGGAGGGAACGCGGAATGAGAAATTCACAGATGCTCTCCTTACCTGTCACCCCTGGACACGCGAGCGTCACGTTGTCACCTGCTCGCGCAGTCACCGTCTCCGTGCTCAGGAGCGTCTCTGGATCTGGAAGAGGAAAGGACACGAGTCAAGTCTTGGGACACCAAACCCTTCGTCTGTCACTTACCGAACATCCCGTCCGCGCTCGAGTGGACGGCGAGGGAGACGCTGAGAGCGAGGAGTGCTGCGAAGGTGGGAGCGCGTGGCTGGGTCATTGGGGGCACGCCACAGGTCATGTGTGGAGCACTAGCACTGGAGAGACATGTGAGGACAACACTGGAGTTGGACACTGGAGCGAGTGCTGCGAGCGTGGATCGGCTGAGGTGGCTGCGAGTCAAGTGCTGGGAGACTCGAGTGCTGGAGAAATCCAGTGCTGGACAAGTGCGTGGAGAGGCAGGGCTGCGTGCGTGGTTCGGTGCTCGGAGTGAGGCGTGTGGAGCCGGGAAGCGATCGATGGCTCGAGGGTGCAGGTCGTCATAGCTACGCTCGCAGCTGCCCCTACCAAGGCCCACGCACCCCACACCACAAACCACCCTCCGTCACTCCCCTCATCTCCACTCAGCCTCGCAACCACCCCTTTCTCCAGCCTTCCATCCACCAACGCCAATCCTTTCAAAGTCTTTCCTTCTCTCTCCACATTCTTTCCTCTCGTCCACGCCTGGAAAACACTTGATCTCACCCAACATTTTATTATCTACCTTCAGTTACAAACAACGACACCTTTCCTGTCAAAAAAGATCCGTAGTTGTCGCGTAAATTAAAAATCCGTCGTTTTCACCGAAATCTTAAATGGCTGTGTATTTTTAAAATCCTTTGTAGGCCTGCGTCTAGTTACGCAACAAATTCTTACCAACTGAAATGCTCAGCCCATGTCTGCATTTGATGTACACTTGAGTTGGATTTTATTTGATATTTTAGATCAGGGCCTAAATGACAAACATTTGGTTAAAATATAAAACAAAGTTATTTGTTGATCCAGCAAGAAATTCTGCCGTGACTTCTTCTCCAGGGTTTTGTCTTACCATAAATTCATCTTCACAAAATCCTTGGCACGATCATCACTGGAAAGGATTTTTTGAAAACCCTATCGGTCCAATGAACGGAATCTTAATGATTAACGAATAACGCGACCAGAACCACAAGGCATGAAAAGCATCAAAAGCATTTCAAAATTTCAACGCATTTGTCGGGTGGTTGCCACTTTTTTAACCTTTCCGCAACCTACTTACCGTATTTAGGCATGGCACAAAATAAATTCCCTGGGAATTTCGGCAAGAAAAAATTGGGAAAATTCCCGGAATTTCGGGAAAATATACCGGGAGGGAATTTATTTTTATGACTTGAGAATAAAAAATCAAAATTGGGAATTTTGCCATCCGTAACCGTATTTAGTGAAATAGTAGGCGGGCGTAGAATTTAGAAACGCCGTCGCCATACCCGCGTGCTAATAGAGACCCGCGCACTATTCACGTGTAAATTTTTAGAACCGTTTGTACAATGAATTTTTGAAGACGATGCAAAAATCCCTTCTTAAATATTATGATACTCTTATTTCTACCACATTTTAAGTTGATAATTACTTTTTCCTTAATTCAATTATCACTTTGAGTTTTTTAACCCTGCAAGGTAAAATCTTCCTTAGCGTAATTACCTAATCATTTGATTCCCTTCGGAGATAAATGACTGCTTCCAACTTATATTTGCTAACTACGATGAATTTTTGAATATGCCAAACAGAAATTGAACGCGGGGTATTTAATACTCGCGCAATAATTGAGTAAATACCGTAGACCAGAAATGCGAATTTTTTTTTTGAAAAAGCATTTTGAGCTCCAAAAATACATTTTTAAGCCTTTTTGAGCGGAAAACGCATTATTTTAGCATTTTTAGTCAGATTTACGATTTCCCTTTTCTGGGAAAGTCAAATGAAGGCGCTTTTGCCAAAATTGTAGCTTTTGTAAGCTCTTTGAAAACATTTTTCAAAAGACTTTGAATACTTTGGAATGCTGAAAATGGCTTTATTTTCGTATTTACAGGGATCAAAAAATATTTTGAGCATTTTCAGACTCAAAAACGCATTACGTTACGTACTATATGAAGAATGAAATTTAAAAAAGCATCATAAGCATTTTCATCTCAAAAAAGCAAAGAAGCATAATTTTAGCATTTTCAGACAAAAAACTTTTTTCAGCATTTCTAAAAGCGGAAAAAAGCACTTTTAAATGCAAAAACAGCATTTTTGTGGTGGCCTTATTAATGAGCTCTGAGGATGAGTTAAAGTAACTTTGCTGGAGGGAATTGAAAATGTATGCAAAGTAGGGAATTAATAAACAACTGATTTTGCGTGAGGGAGCAAGTTGAATACTTTGACGTTGTCTTTGGTTTTCACAAGAGCAGATCGCTGGAGCTTGACATAAATAAGATGCGACGTGAATGAAGAAGGGGGCCTCGGGAATTGTGAGAATTGGTGAGGCTGAAGACTACAGGAGCGACTCGAGGGTGCTGGAGCTAAATAAGAAATGGTGGAAAGGACTGAGACTGGACTTGAGCAATGTAGGAGCAACGGTGGCAATTAATTTATTAACTTGTCACATGATAATAAAATAAAAAAGAAATGAAGGAAGGAACTACAAGACAGACGCAAGGTTGAGCTGATGGATGTGAAATGGTGAAATGGATGCGAGGAATTGCTGAATGAGAGAAGGTCAAGGTGACTCGTTCCTCCCTCGTCATCGCGTGCTGCTCATGACATCCTTGAAATGTTTTGTCTTTAGTTACACGCACTCATTGCTCCGTCAAGGGATAAGTTGAGCCCTGAGTCGTGGCTTGTTCAGAGTGTATTTACAGTTGTGTGTGGACACGTGGGGAGAATAGTTGAGTAGAGCACGAAATGTGACTACGTGGAAAAAGCTGAGAGTTGCATACGAGACTGGAAGTTGGTGTGAGAGTATGCATTTGAGATAAGGCACGAGGAAGGAAATCAAGGGAGGCGAGTTCAAGATGAGGACTCGACGAACTCGCTCGAGTAAAAGTCCAGTCTTGGTTTCTTTGTGTCTCGTTCGGGTGGACGTAAGTCTGGAAGAGAAAGAACAAGAGTCAACAAAGAGGAATCTCGAGGTTGAATTGGGAAGGTGAGTGGTGGCCACTGACCTGGAGACGCGGAGGTTTGTTGGTCGAGTTTGGAGGCGACACCACGAGGAGAGGATGGCGGCGGGGCAGGCTTGACTCAGGTTGCTGGAAGCTGGGAAGTCGACGAGGCGAACAAGTCTCTGGAACTGCTCCACGTCGGCCTCTTCCGCGGCTTCGTTGGCCGGAAGGTGTTGGTGGTGGGAAGGGAGCTGAGGGACGTGAGGGCGTGGGTAGGTGGCTGAGGATGGTTTGGGCGAAACGGGACTCGTGACTCTGGGGATTTCCTCCAGGCCCCCACACCACGACATGAGCATCTCTTCCGACGAGGCCAAGTGAGTGTTTTGGTAGGAAGGGAAGTTCTCCAGCTCCTTCCACTTCTCCTCCAGCCGCAGTTCGCGCTCGCGCTTCTGAGTCTCTGCGAACTTGCGCCACTTGCCCAGCCAACGTCTCAGCGCGATTCGCTTCATCAACTCATCCAGCCTTTCCAGCTTCCTTTCCCTAAACAAAGACACAAGTCCTCGACACATCAACACATTATTGACTCAAGGGAAAGGTGGAAAGGGAAAGTGCGTACCGTTCTTTGAGCTGTTGATTGAAGGACGCGTGGGAGAGTTTCGCAATGGCGTCGCTCACGACGTCGTCCACAAGCTTTTCTGTCAGCCTCTCGCTCTTCCGGTTGAGCACGAGTTGAAGTTGGCGGCGCCGGACGACGAGCCTCCGGAGCAGATTCTCGATCTCTTGTTGGACGAGCTGCGAAGAAAAGCGAATGATGAGACACTTGCGATGACAAGAGGAAAGCCAGGAAATCCCTCAAACAATCCACGCACGCACTCAACCGTGGCAACTAAAGCCGAGTGTGGCGATTGCTTTTCGGACACTCACCTGGCTGTAGATGCGATGCGCCGTCTTCTCCACCAAACGCTCCCGCTCCACTTTCGCGTGCCGCTCCATCTCAGCCTGGCGCTGAGACGCGAGAGACGCCGCGGCATCCGCGACTGGGCCTGACTCTTGGCCAAAGTTGGAGGGGAAAGAAGTTGCGCGGAAGCTTCCGCCGAAAATCGAAGTGCTGGAGCCGGACATGGACGGGGGAAGAGAGGCTGGGACTGGAAGAGACGGCGGGGCGTGGGCTGGAGGCGAGGGACGCTGCGGAGGAAGCGCTCCAAACACCGGCACGGGCTTGACGAAGGTGGCTGCGGACATGGCTCCTCCACGCACACCCACGTCACTGGTCGCGGGAAAGGGCTTGAAGGGAAACGGCGCGACTGGCGGAGCGACGGGAAGTGGAGCGGGGAAAGGAGTTGCTGTGGACACAACGGGAGCACTGGACACGACAGCTGGAGTCGGGAGCGTCCACTTGAAGTGTGACAAGGACGAAGAGGACGCGGGGAATGCGGC
>JAAXYX010000647.1:0-33442 GCA_036851915.1 Ptenothrix huangshanensis | reverse complement strand
CAAGCGAAGTTAATGCACACGTAGCTACCGCCTTATTAAATGCAACCGTTAGGTAAAGATACAGATTAAGCATTAAAAAATCACTCTCCACAACCAACACACAGTTTTTACATAACAATTGTTCTAATATTTATAAAATGAAGTCGAATTTACCCGTAAGTAACTGTTCCGGTGTTGAAACTGATGAGCATTAAATTTACAAAAATACACGGTAACAATATTATGAACAGTTTAGCTATGATAATTACACTCAACACTCATTGTTAAAATGAAACCACGTCCCAAGCGTAAGCGGAAGCGGAAAGCCACACCTTGAATCAGACCTTCTGCAATCTTGGCGCTCAGTTTCCTAGGAGTCGGTTTTGGAGCTGCTGGTACTGTTGCTTCCCCCACATCCGGCTCTAATCTAGTGCCTTCAACTCCCAAGACATCCTCAGTCACGGAACCAGGAAAAGTTTGCAAACCAACCAACTGGAGGAGAGTATCTTCAAAAAGAGTCCTTCTTTCCACTGAATATGTTGCTGGCAAGATAACTCCCACGCTTGCTCCTGTCACAAAAATAATTTTTAAACATGAATATCATGTTTGAAATGCGGTCAGCCTAGATCATCCAATAATAATAATGTCAAACTAGTTAGAAGAGGTAATTATCTAAATCGTCCCGTACCTGCAACCGGAGAAGTTAAGTCTGGAAAAAGGTAAGTTCCGTCCTGACTTTTGTAAAGTGGAGATTGATTTTTCATAAGTGGGTAAATCCATTCCGCGCACTGAATAAATGCTGGAGGTTGGGACGGATCTTGAGGCTCAACATCTATTAAATTCAAAATAGAAATAAAGTAAATTAAACGACCTTAACATTCGCTATCATTATTATCAGTATCACTCTGAAAACCAGCAACTACTACAAAACAACGAACATTGCACGTTGTAGCAGCTAGAACTCTCACCTTTATTCATAACCACAATACGCAAAAACGAAGGATAACTTGGAGCAGAGACACTCCCATCAGCAGCAATAAAATAAAGTTGAACTTCATTATCGATGCAGAAAATTTCTTGCGCATTTAAAGGCAACGGATTCGGCATAACACTCTGGGAGGCAGCAATTTCATCAAGAACTGAGGAAAGACCACCGTATGGAGAGGTATTTGCTGAATCGCCCTGAACCGATGAAATACTGGATGGTCCGGAAGTAGCCACTTCATAAGAAGGAGGTTGACGATTTCCGAGTGAGGTGGGTGGTGCCATGTTAAACGAACTTTGGCTACTTGGCCCTTCTAAATAAGTTGGGCTTCCAGGAGTAACTGGCAAATGTTGTAAATCGCTAACACGCTCGAGAATTTCTTTTCTGAAAGATTTACCGGTTATGCTCATTAATCATTTCATGATAGTCTTCAGGCTTTTAATTATAGTATATTAGGGTGGTAATTAACGTTTTAATCAATTATGTAGTTCGAAAAACAGCAAAGTACCAACCTTGTCATCCTCATTTTATAAACTATTTCTTCGACTTTGTTTACTTCCTCATTAGAAAATCCACCCCCGTATGAAATTTGAAGTGCCTTGTCAATCAACTCAAGTCCTTTCTGATATGAATTAAACGCTTTATCCTTAAATCCTTCAGCATCCAGAATAGTTCCCTCTTTGGTGGATGCGTAAGCCTGTGTATGTATTTTCATAAAACTCTCATACGGTGTTTGAAGATCTTCGGATTGATCTTGTTCAACTTCGTTAACATTTCTTCTTCTAGGCGCAGCCCTTGGTGGTTCTGAGGCCATACTTATTAATTTCTAGTTATGTTCACTGTCTTCGACGGTTACCCTTTATATACCTACAAACGACAAATACAAAGGTCTGTGAATCTTTAAAGATCAATTGAATTGCGCAACACCAAATTATACCACCCACATTTTGCATTATAAGTGTAAAGAAGTCGTAGTACTTCAAATTCTCTTGTGTATTAACAATTAAATGATGAATACCAAATATATGATTTACGATGCAAAGAAATTTGGAATACTCTAATATATAATTATTACAATTGTCTTTCAAACAAATGCAATCTTATCTAATCTAATCTAATAAAGGTACACAAACACCGATTCTTCTTACCTACACTGATATGATTACAAATAACAATCCCACAACCAACAACTTAAGATACGACTATCATATAAAAGTCACAATCTCACAATACGAGTGAATCAGTCTGTACTTTCACCAGAATTCTGTTCCAGACTAGAATTCCCAATTCGACCTTCAACTTAATATGACGTAATCTTCTAGCTTAACATATTCTCACAGCGAAAAAACTAACAGTGAAATACATAGTATACTTAGCACTTAATACTTGTACAATATATGATATAGAAGCAACAGTGAAATAAATTATTTATTTGCGACAGTCAGGTGGTACAACGAAATAGATAACAGATGAGCTGAAAACAGGTCACTAGTTGCTGGCAGACGGTCACTCACAGCATTCTTTCGTATTACCTTCGTATTTAACAACCTACTTACAACAGTCTATTTAATACTGAAATTCGGTAAAGATCTCTGTAGTCCTATCAGTAGCTCAATAAAATCTTTGTAAACAGTCAGTATCATAGAATTAAGCAAGCATGTAAATATTGACTTTGATGTCTCGTATTCTCGTATTACACCTTCTTAAATTCTGAAAGGTACCTTTGGTGATTAACCTATCAAAGGCCACAGTTACTCACAATTGTTTAAATATAACAAAAACTATTAAAATAAAACGATTTAACTTTGTAGTGCTGTTCTTAAAAAATAGACGTAAACGTAAATCTATTACTGTTAACTGTCAAAGTTAACTTCTAGATTTTATGTAAGAGAAAGACAAGAAATCCTGAAGTCCCTAGTAAGTTTAGAGTTTAGAGATTCAGAGCTCAAGTAATGAATTACAAACTGGTAAAGCCTACGAGTAAGATAGCAAACGCAAACAAGTCATCACGTGTTCGTCTACTAAACTCAATGACTCAACGTCTTGGTGAACCGTGTGTTGGTGACTGGTGAACTGGTGACTATGACTTATTTATCACTGACGTCGTAGAATCTAGAATCGTAGAATGAAACGAAGCAAAGGGCAAAATGGAAAAAAGAAGGTTGAAGTTAGAGTTGGAGGAGCTACAGCTATAGAGTGTTTTACGATGGAGATAGAGATATCCTATAAAATGACTTCCTAAATCTGAAATCGAGGTAGAAAATTAGAATGTGAGTAACATAAGAATGAGGGTGAGTCACGCTTGTTATGAATCTTGTTGTACCAACGAACTTTCACTAAAAACAAAAAAATGTATTTGTATGATAAAGCAAAAGGTGAATTATTTGCATTGATGCAGATCTTCTATGTAATAAGTAAGTAGAATGTGCTTTTGAAACAGCCTTGCACAGGCAGTGTGACTGTTTCCATATTTTTACGTCACGTATTAAGGTTCATAATTCTAAATGGTTACGATTAGTTTTAGCCTTCATAAACACATCCCGTCATTTTCATTCTAGTTGATAGTAAGCAAGGGGATTTGCATTCAAAATTAAACCAAAATCACTAAATAAAAATATAAATTCGATATATAGCAGCCGACCCACCTTGATTTCTGGAGTCTCCCCTGAATTAGCATTGAATTTGACGTAGTCTATACCAATTACTGAAATGACGCATCAGACAAAAATGACTTGGTTTTAATTGTAATACCTAATTAATATAATTATGTAACACCGAAATTGTAATTAAGTACACCTGTATAGAGATCTTCAAAGTAATAATGTGTGTACACATTTCAGTCATAATGTAAGTAGGTTCCTACATAGGTACGTATTATACTGTGTGTATGGTGTAACTATATTTATTGTTTGAGTACAATTGCATACGCAGTTATGTCTTACAATGCAATGGTTATGATAACGATAAAAATTCATTAGATACTGATAGCCGGTAATTACAAGAGCGTAACTGCTACCTACACACCTTGCAAATATAAATCACATAATATGTAACTCTCTTCTACAAATCTACACTGCGGCAAAACGATTCCGTAAACAGCTAAACGTATCTAAAATAAAAATACGTAATTAAATGCTGCATTCCTAAGCATTAAAATAGATACGAGATGACATTTTATGCAATTATTGCAGGCCGACTGCATATCAACATCTATGATGATCATTTAAAAAATGAATTATGAATGTATTATGTAATTCTAATTATGTTATGCCTACAATTCATATTCTGGATCGCATTTTTGAAAAATTAAACGCTTGAGGTACCGAAATTGGAATTACTAGCGAATAAAATAAACATGTAGGTTAGTTTTGGATTTTTATGACTTTAGAAGACTTTATTTAATATATATTTTTACAAAACCACAGTAAACAATTAAAATTGACACTTATTTTTACCTCATTCATCGTTCCATTCTGTAGCGAATTTTGTAAGTTCGAGAATTAGTTAGGGATTTATAAAGATCTACGTATATACTCACATAAGAGTTATAGTGTGTTATGTATGTGCAACATTAACCTTTTAAATCAGCGAAAGAGATTTAAGACCTGCCTAAATGCATGTAGCCATATGGACTACAACTTCTCCTGTTTCCACATTCCTTACAGAGTAAGGAAATCCGCCATCAATATTGTGGCATGCTGCCCCGTACTTTCCATTTAAATTCACCGCAATTATCGCCCCGGAAAATGAGGGGTAAAAATTTGTTATACGACTGATTGCAAATTCCGCTGCTTTTACAGGAGTATTTCCCTGTCTCATTTGTTCCACAGCAATCAAACTGCAAATCAACAATGAGATTCGCTATAATTACCAACATATACTGACACTGAAATACATTTAATTGAAAGTAACAGACGTACAAGGAAGGAGTTTTACCTGGGTAAAAATCGCATCATAATATCACCGTCCCCTGTTGCAGCTGCGCCTCCTACGTCTCTGTCAACGTAAGAACCTGCACCGACGATTGGAGCGTCCCCTACTCTTCTGTAAATCAACAATGCACAGTAACGTGGTAAGTTAATATAGTAAATATCCGTCATTACATCTAGTGAATTTTAGGATTTATTTGAAAACAAGCTATTACCCAGGGATCTTGTTCCGAGCTCCATTGGATGATGTACCGGAAGCAATACGACCTTTAGAATCGACAACCACCATCCCAATAGTGTCATGGTTATAACGGTCAATCCTGGTGACAGAGTTTTCCTCGTCTACACTACTCCCTCTTCTTTCCTTCCCAGACGTTAAAGTATAAGGTCCGCAACTTTTAGTTGGATCAGGAGAGACATTTTTCCAGAAATTCGGCTGACATGAATTGTTTTTCCAATCCTGGTGCATTTTTTCAGAAACTGAAGTTGAAAGACTTTCTTCTTTGAATCCAACTTTGATAGCAAATTCGGTGGCAAGATCGCCGGCTAGAATCGTGTGCTTTGTATGCTCCATTATTTTTCTAGCTACTGATATTGCTGGCTTAATGCGTCGTAAGCAGGCAACAGCACCAACAGAGTGTGTTTCTCTAAAACAGGTTTCCATGTTACATAATTGTTACAAATGTTGCTTCATTAAATTACACAGATAAATCCGACAAGATAATATTATAATTATGATCAGGAAATACAAGGAGATCTATTTATTTATGTATTATTTATTTACCCATCCATTATCATTGCATCCAGTGTAGTTTCCCCGTTTTCATCTGGACTACCTCCAAAGCCGACAGTCCCATCGCACTGCAGTTCTTCGCAAGTTGCACAACCTTTTTCAATGGCATCCAACGCAGAACCGTTACTTTCTAAAACTTCCCAAGCTTTCCAAGAAAATCAAAACCACTCACGTTATTTTGCCATATTGTCCAACGTTGATGTTCATATCATCATCTTAATTTGTTAAGTAAAATAAAAATTCACTCCTACGTATTTTTATGCTTTTTTATTACCTTTTTGGGCTCCAGCGGTAAACGCCCAGGTATTGACGACTACAGGGAGCATATTATTATTCCTTTTCTGAGCTCTATTTCTGCTCTTGTAATTTATTCCACTGAAGATATTTTGTTTAAAAACCGCAGAATTACTGCGGCCACTTTCTAGTGTGATTTGCAGGTTACGAATTACTCCAATTTTGTCACTTCCTTGTACACTACAAAGCTCTATCAATGAAAATATTGCTAATAGCAGCATTAGCGTTGAAAGTGCACGCTTGTACCCTACCCACTCTTGTAAGGCCATGACATCGAGAGGTGGAGGAAGTTTCTAATACAACTGTTTCGAAATCCTAGACGAACGGTGTCAATTCAATAAAATTCCCTTTCGACAGTAACGAATATCAGTAAGTTTTCAAATGTTTCATCAGGTCTGTTGCAAACAACGGGTTCTTCGAATCCTGGTTCTACTTTTGTATTTTTGAATCTATTGTGAGAATTCAGTATATTTATTGTATGTGTGTGGACAAGTTCTTATTTCGCAACAATCACAAAACAAGAATAGTAAGTACGATGTTCACGTGATATCATTGAGAATGAAGAAGGTAACGGTGTGTTATGAAATTATTAGTGATAATAGCTACAGATCACCAGCACCGTTCCGCAACTAGATACCTAAATTAATTCACCTTAAATATAAAACCGTTTTCTTCTCGTCACACTTTCGTAATAAAAAGGAGAAAGTCACGTCTTCCAACACAAGTCCTGGCTACAAGAGTTAGATTTTGAATGTAAGATCCCACAGCTTTTGAAGGATAAAATAAACAAAGTTCGAGGTAGATTTGTTGGAAAACTTTCTAGTGGTTTCAAAATAATTGTATGTACCTACCTAAATAGTATGCCATGCTGACTGCATACTAGTTTGATCGTTGGAGTGGACTAGTTCACCTTCCCTAGAATCAACAGTTTGTGTGTTGAAAGTCATGTTGATAACAAGTTAAATTAATTACAATTGACGAAATCGGTGATAGCATGACAAGTTCTCGGGTCTTATCCATTTTATCTTTAGTTAATGATTGTCAACATCCAAGCTCCTGCCGGAAATGCTACGTCCACAAGTGAGAGTATACAGTACATAAAAGTCTGTGTTTGAAAGGTCAATAATAACAGCCAAGACTAGATAATTATGGATTGTCACCGTGACCATAACTAATGATAAATGTCCCTGAGAAAACCTCGGGAATTACAGTATAATCGCAACTAACAATCCCGTGATCGCTTATTTGTTAATTCACAGCGCAAACAATTATATTTTTGATTTACTCGTGCCTTCTTTCACTTCTGCAAATTGTACGCTTAGGTACATATTTACGCACATTATGAAACATGCAGCAAGTGGTAACGTAGACACTTTCACAATTCAATTTTCAGTCATGTTAAGACGTATGTATCATGGATAAATCAATATGAACGCAGCATCACAACACCACAATTAATTTCAAATGTAAAAATTACTAATGGTACTTCCACCGCTAAAAATTAAAAAAATCTAATGAAAAATAGTGAGAATTTAGCAAGAGATGAATTCGCAGTAACTACACTCTCCCGAGAATCGCATCCAAAACACATCTTAAAGCCCAAAATCTCAATCATGGATTCGTCATCCATACATCTATAGTAATACATCTATTATGCATCTGAATTCCGTCCAAAAAGTTAGATGACGAATCCTTGATTAAGATTTTGGCTTTAAGATGCATTTTAGTGGTAACTCTCGGGAGAATGTAGTTGCAACTTGCAACGAATCTAGGATCTTAGAGCAACAAGACCAAACTGAATCAGAAGTTAACACTAAGTAATTATTTATTTCAATATTGCTTATTGCCAGTTGCTAAGTGCTTTCAAGTATAATCTGTGATTGTGCATTTACTGTACTGATCCAAAGTCTTTCAAATGATTCAAACAACAAATTTACTTGACCCCTACTAATACTTCTAATACTCCTGTAGTGTAATCTTTTATGACCATATTATCTGAACACTACAGCATACCACCATATCAAAAATAAGTCGGACATTTGTAAGTATCTAACAATTTCGTTAGTATTTATTAATTTTTTACAGTCGTTCGCATGATCGAGGGGAGCGGAAAATGTTAGTTTATCCATTCATTAAAAATGTCTGAAGAGCCAGCAAGAAACGTGTTGTGTATAGTAATAAAGTGATTGTTATTAGACTAGATTAGTAAGAGCCTTGCATTTCATTTCAGGCGATGGTTTTGGTTTTGGACGACATCACATTTTTAAGTAGGCACATCCAATTCATGGGACTATATCTGATGTTCAAAAGAACCATCATGATATATGTATACGCACATATTACATATAAAATTATTCACAATTCCTGTTCTGCCACGTTTCATTTTCGCTATAAGATGTAATTATTTAATTATTAAACTTTGAATTAAAAGTATTTATAAGTTGATATTATCAGAAATGAAAATCATCGTGTGTCTCATAATAAATTCAGTTGCTTCACTGATGTATAGCGATATAAATTGGTCTAACAAAAAATATATACTGCATGTATACTGAGTCTCTCTAGGCTTATAGGCTATCCCCGTTGGAGGACAGTGCCAGGTTTCTTTTGAATTTTGTTTTTCTATCTGATTATTGATATAAATTCATTTAGTTCTATCCATTTTTGTTTATTTATACTCGAAGAAGATCATAGTTTTGATTCCAAAACATTCCCATTCCTCCAAGTTGTATTTCCAGTATTTACACGCTTCTTTGGGACTCGACATTTGGTAACATCTCATAACATTCCCTAGTTCATATTTCATTATTACTTCCGGACTATTAAAGTATTGACAGTCATCTGTCAACACCAACCAATTGTTTAGCAGAATTCGTATTAACTCGTATTTATAATGATGCTCATCGTACTCCTTTGTTCTCACAAGTAATAATTCATATCGCAAATACATAATACGTACAAAAACACCTGGACCTGAGTGATGTAATTAAGTACATGTACATAACTACCTACTTCTTCCTAAAGATCAGTCTCATTGTGAACAATACATATGATTCAATATAATCGACATATGTCGATCTGCTTGTTGATTGTGGTTCTTGTAACACATTATGTATAATAATTAATACTACGAACAATGAAACATATTATTCAAATTCAAAAGAAAGTGTGACCGAAATGAATCTCCAATTGATCTTACACCACTCTTACTCTCCTCCTCAGAAGATGTGATGCGAGAAACAAGGGTAAATTGAATAAATCCATCCTAATTTCCTAATAACCGCAAACATTAACAAACAAGTTTAAATGACAACGACCCAAGCTCAAGGTTTTAAAATATGTACCTCTCAAAACACTGTGGTGTATACTAATTGTAATAAAGACCAATATTTCAGTACCATGCTTCAGTGCTAAAAAGTCACAGCATTGTATTGTATCACACCAAACTTTCCGCGAGCAATTATGAATTATGGATTGATATTGATGTGAAGTGACTGACTAGTGAATTGTGATTGCGAATTGCGAACTCAGCACTATTTATAATTATTTCCGTATATTGTATATTTGAGTTGAAGAAGCCCCGAACAAGTGGGGCCTACCCGGATATCCACATCCACGTTAGAAAGGGAAGTGGGAATAAGAAGTTGCGATGTGATATGATATCTGTACTCAACTCATACAGGTATTTGGTATTTCATGTTTAAATACTGTACTGTAAATTACAGTACAGTCTGTAATACAGGATGCCGGGATGCCGTTGAAACAGACTTAAGTGAGTTAGTTGGGGAAGGACGGTGCAGCGTGTGTAGCGTGAGTTCAGTTGGCAAACTCCAAGTGGATACAGAGCATAGTGGTGGATTTGACAGGCCAGTAGTGCTGGAGTCATTAGTATTGAAATGGCAATGTATTTAATGGAATAGACAAGAAGGTAGCTATATACACTGTAAAAACTGGTGCATCTGAAACGCAAAAACCTGCTGGAATTCGATATAATCTCAGAAGTTCATCTTACATTCATTAAAAATACATCTTGGACTTCAAGATTTACTTAAGACTAATAGTAAGATGCAAATTAAATTTGTTTTATATGTAGATTTTTACATGAATTTAAGATGCACTTCAGATGCATCTAAAGGCTTACAAGACTATATCAAATCACTGTAGGGTATTGGCGTTATAGATGCACTTCTTTCTATTTTAAGGTTGATTTTTTAAAGTGTAGCCAGCAGCCAGACCAAGCCAGAAACTAGTGCAGCGTCAGCCACAGCATAGGGATATGCTATTTGATGCCAAATGCCGCTGTACCTGTAGCCTGTACGTACACTACAATAGGGAATTCGAACATCGAGTTGAGAGCTGTGACTTGAGATCCATCGCGCAGCTGTTGTGAGTGTAGCAAGGCAAAGCCACGTAAGTACAAAAGTAAAACTGGCGAATTTGACTGTAACCAGACCTGAACCCAAGAAGATACGTGTGACAGTCAGACTGAAAGTCCAGCTATCTAATTGTGAGTTTGGTAAAGGTTGATAGAGATTTGATTAGGAAGTGCTAAACTGTGAGTGTGTGACGGTTGTACAAATGAATGAGTGTTGTGAATAGATAGAATTACCTCGGACCGGACAAGGAATAGAGAAGACGTGTTCACGTTGACGTTGACGGTGACAGAAACATTCAATTTTGAAAGATAATCCTGTAAACTGAAATTTAGATTTAAAAAATGCACAGTGCATTCACAAGAAGTCACGCTTTAGCGGCGTACACTGTCAGTGTCTTAGCCGGGCTGACATTCGTATGTTTTGCTACCACTGCCTTCCGCGATTACTCTGCCAACGCTAACATCAACACAGTCACAGTTCTAGTGTAAGCCGGGTATTTTCTTATTTTGATCAAATTGTATATTTTTAACATTTCAATAGAAGACCCTATGAATGGTTTCGATGGTGCGAGAGATTGAGTGTTGAATGTTGGATTGAAAGCAATAGTTGAAGGAAGTTGGGTGTTAGTAGATCAAAGATGTATTACTTGCACCTCACTCAAAAGTCTGGTTACAAGTTATGGTTGATGGTCGTGGTTGTGAATGATGAATGAACTCACTGTCACTACCTCCTGTCCTTTGGTCCTGACCACTGGCTAGCAGCTAGAACCTAGGATGTAATTTTACAGTTGTTGTAATGCTGGATAAATATGAGCGTTTTGAATACCACAGTATGCAATATATGCTGATTCATAGTTATTTTCTGTGCAACGTATAGGGTTCATTGCTATTGAAATGTGTTAGGGGGAACAATCCTACATGGGAATAGAATTAAGGGTATTCGAAAAGTTGTTTAAAGCTGAAATCAAACATCTTTACGGATGACTTAATACTTTAAACTTGTTTTAGCAAGATAGATTTACGTATTTTACCATTTACAGTAGATAATTTGTTGTATTATGATGTAAGTACATGGTATGTGCATGGTTGGTGTCAGTGTATACCTTATGCTGTTCAAACAAAGGAAAACATTTAAACTAGATGTAGGGAATGGTACAAATAGTTTGTTTAATGTAATCGTACAATTGTGTTTGTTCCAGAGAATTGTGTTTAAACCGCTTCATGCATCATGGATGACTGTCCTTGAACTATGATCCGGTGGTACCGTGACCGTGGTACAGGCGGTTTTATTGAGGGGCTATGTACAATGTAAATAAAAATTTGTTGGTCTTTGTTTGTAGGCGAAATGTTCCGGATTACAGTGCATCTCGGGAAAAGAATGATATGGGATTCATGATATTCGACCTAAAAGCAGATAAGTTTTTATTCAGAACCACTTGTCATGTCATGTTTGTACTAGAATTCTGTTACTTTGTACAAAAGTTTTAACAATAAATATTATTTTTGTGCGATGATTACATCTTCGACCTTTATTCAATTGGAACGTGAAACAACTGTTTTTGTATCTAACGGCGGAGTACCAAACACCGAACAACAAACTCAATCAAGTTGTAATCTGGGATAAGATCATTCAAAGAGGAGAAAATTCCATACTTGACCACAAGAATATTAGACCTAAGTATTACTTCTGGGATGATGGCAACGGTTTAAAGTAATAATAATTTGAGCAACTTTAATTTTCATATCACAATGCATAAAATTCTATTTATATCTAGTGTAATCTGAATTAAATTCTTTTTTTAGGGGAAACAAGAATGTAACTCTGACTTTATCATGGAATGTCATTCCAAATGCCGGTCATTTGCCTAATGTTGTCGCGACAGGAAGTCACCGGTTCAGCTTTCCAGATGAGTATACAACATCAAAAATGTAACCTCTTCCTCCTCCACCATAACGGCGAAGTATTCAAATAATAAATCACGAAAAGATTAAAAAACACGAATTTATTACAGTGTTACCAAGTTAAATGTTGTAAAGCTAAAACTGTCATTAAGTCAATCTATCTATCAGAAATATTTATTTGCATTTTTTTCGAAAATTTATTAAATGAGAATTATATTGTTAACTTATTCGAAAATGTCCAAATAATCCTTAACAAGTGAGATACTGTGTGAGTTTATGATGAATGCCAATTTTAAACATTTTGTATTTAAATCAAGTTATCCTGATATTCAAAAATTAATTATTTAGAATTATTGTTGACCTTTTTCACGTGATTTAGCTTTACCGTTTGGTTATTATGATAAGCAATAAAATCACTGTTTATCTAAAAATTTGTATTACTTCATGCACGAAAATTGTAATGATTAATTATAGGTATATGAAGTTTAGAAATGGTATAAAGGTCGAGAGCGTATATGAGTCTTCAGGCATTCTCTCGTTTGTTCATTTGGGACGTATTAAATGATAAGTGTGCGAATATGATCCAACTCATTCCAGAAAAATTGTCAATAAGACTTGATCGATGCAAAATGATTTCGTACAACGGTCGCCACTACTATGATGTGCATAATACATGGATGTGAGCAAACAATTATAAGAACATCTTCCGGGTATCGACAAATTTATTGAGAACTTATATTTTATGCATACGGTTTCATACAATAACAACAATTTTAATATTCCATAGAGTTTAATATTTTCGTAGCAGTCGTGGCGACATTGACTGTAAATATAAAAAATTACCAACATATAACTTACATCAAGTTTTACCTTTAATAATTTAGTTTACCTGAACTCTGTAACAATAAATAAGCAAGTTCATAAAATCATAGCAAGATTAACAACATCGATAAACTTGATAACTCATAGTACGGGAGAGAAAACACATTGACTTAGTCACAATTGTATTCACTCATTCAAAATTCTTAAATACCTACAGATGTGTAATTATAAGGTACATGTTTCATCTTCACCGACACTTCAAACTCCCTTTTATTTGTCCTTTCGTCTTGAATAGTTGTCTGCATCTCACACATTTAATATCATTGTTATTGAAAACTACAAAAAGAGTAAAGTGTGACTCTACGACTGCAGTAAAACTTCTTGCCTACAGATTTAAAAAATGTTCGCACGAGCAGCGTGCTGTGTGCCAGAGCCAGAACAAAGTCTGATCGTAACGGTAAAGCAACTTCAAGACCAGCTATAAAAAACGCCGGTTTGATTTTGTCTACACTCGCAAGCCAACATCCACAAACAAGCCATAAGATTGCTTATTAGTCATACAAAGTTTTAAAATTATTCAAATAAGGACTAAATTATTGCTCGCTTGTTTTGCATGCAAGAGGCTAACAGTCGATTTCTATGTAACTAGGTATGATGTGGTATCGCCACCGTATTTTATTGCAATTACCTGAACTGAATTTCCTTAGGCTAAAATTGTATAAACAATTCATTTAATGTACTTTCAAAAAATTAAAAGCAGGAGGCATCTGGCATGGTGAAAGTAAGGAACACGTTTATGTTATTACTGTACCATAGGTTATGATTGACTCCACCGCTAAAAATTTCGCCGCGTTTCTTCATTGACAGGAAAGAGCTCATACCAAAAACTTCCTGTCTTATTTCGGGATTATAAAAAGTACTAAATCAAAGCCAAAGCTTGTAGGTTGTTTAAACATCAACCTACGCCACTACAAGCAGGAAAACTGACACCATAGTGCTGCTTTGTTGAATTTTGGAAAGTCAGTAGGATGGGTGCATCAACTGCCCAACAAGTAATGATATTCGAAAGTACGTCGTACGCGCTCAAAGTTGAACTGGAACGAATGCAGTTTCGAATAACGTTTATACTCTTATAGTTTCGTGTGCTGTCTTTCGTCATCTTTGGTTCACCTGGAACTAGTTTGGCCTAGAATCAGTCAGTAATATCAATTTTTCAAGAAGGGCAGCTAAATCCTAGCTTTCAGCTAATTCAAAAGTGTGGCTCTGCGACGAAGGTGGTCAACGTTGGTTACTGATTGCAGTCCTTAGATTGATAGAATAAAATGTAACCAGTTTCTGAAGATTTTTGCACATTTGACGTCAGTCCGTAAAAGTCTTCGATTGCGGATGCATCAATTTTCTGTACCAAAATGAAAATTATCATTATTCGATGAATCGGTAACGGAAAAAAATTGCATCTCACAGTTCATTCAACTGAAGAATCAAGCATGTAATTTATTACTTTCATTAGATATGAATAACTTACGTCAACCATATCATCATCGAATAGAAGCCAAAAGCCATGACTTTTAACAATACTAATATAATGTCCCCGATTGGGCCCACTTCCACAGTGAATAACCACGGCTACCAAATCATACAGTCTATCTGGATTCACTGCGTCATCCGACTGTAATATTGAAAAAGCATTAAAAAATATACTCAATAAGGCAGGATATTTTACAAATTTAAATAATTGTATTTGTTTTGCTTCACTACATGAATGTTAATTTACCGTATTGAAAAGTCGAAGCTCTAATGGAAACACCACGCGGTGAGATACTTTTACATGACGGTTGAATTGTTCCATGTATTTAAACCTTTTTAGATGAAGTGCTAGAATGACCGGAAGTTTTTTCACCCTCATTCGTTTCTGGTAATTGACAATAAAAATTAGTCCATCGGTAATGGTTAGTTAGGTACCAAATGATAGTAAACTCAACCATCCGACTGTAAATTAAATTACCTGGGCTTCTTGATAACTACAACAGTTATCACACTTAAATTTGTTGTCCCCGCATAGCATCTCCATATTGCTAAAACATCGAAGACAATGCGTTATGCTTGTATTTTGGTCAATGTCCACTTGAAGGTCGAGAAAATCCTCGTCTTTGCTACTGACCTACACATAAGAGTAAAAATTCATCATTCATCACAAATGACCTCAAGTAATAAACTAAACCGTTACGTCAAAGTAAAAATAAACAGAAACACGAACCATTTCGCAATTCAGACAACGAGTTTCACTAGTTAGTATTCCTTGGAATATTTCGTGTACCCATGTTGGTTCCTGCGACTTGTTATCACAGCTATTTTCGGTCGCTGATTTTTGCTTTGACGTTTGAGCCTGCCGTTCAGCTATTGATTGAAAGCAAACAAGAATTAACTTTTACAATTTTTCACATTACAAGATTTAAGCTGACAATAGCACTTCAGTAGGAGCATTATATAATAATTGATACTTACCAATTATTATTTCATTGATTCGATTTATCAAGAAATTTAGAAATTCGTGAGCATCCTGTTGCAAATAATTGTCAAATTCCTCTGTTGAAATAAATTGTAGTCAAACATATTAAACATTTGAACCTACAATAAAACTATTCAAATTCAGTATTTTAGTGTATTAAAATCTTACCTTTCTCTTTACGTAATCTGGCAATAAATTTCTTAGGAGCAATAGATCCCACTTTTTTCTTTTGTGTTGCTATTGTATAGAATAAATCCGCTAAACATGATAATAACGTCTCTTTAGGTCTTTTATTTTTTGCTTTATATTCTAAGACTTTTTCGCGGAATGGTTTGCAAAAGTATAACGCTTGAAGAACAGAATTACTGTAGCAGGTGTTGCCAAACTGTAACAAAATTATTTAAAGACCAGACTTTTTAGCATTTGTTCAGCAAAGTTACATCACTATGATAAGGAAATATTATTCTCATGTTCTGACTTAAAAGTTAACGAGCACTATCTTGTAGCTTCACCTTAGTAAAAAGCAACTCACAGCAACGAGAATTTGTTTTTACATTTGAAGAGCTTTTTGGCTAAAGGGTACTATATGTAAGTCAATTTTCGGGTAAAGTGAAATTTACACCCTGTACGGACCGTACAGTACCGTGCAGTACGGTATAGAGATTTCTTAAGTAAAAAAATTATCGGTTAAAACTAACTGTAATTATTTTTCAAAAATTCATTGCAAAGACAATTTCCCTTAAAGGAACTAAGTTCATCGACAGTTTTTTGGTTCTCCTATAAAATTATCCTTTTTAGACGAGGTAAATCCCTTTTTGGCCAAAAGCTCTTCATTTTATGCCGACATTTTATCCATACCAAAATAATTTTTTTAATAATTTAGATGTATCTCTTAAAGCAGTATTTAGACAACATTTTACGACGATGCTGAGAGCAATTATCATTTAAGGAATTATAATAAATAATAATAATATTGTGATATAATAAATAAAGAAATTACATTTGCGAGACCAAAAAAGCGTTCATTAGGAGGAAATTCAAGACCAATTTCTTTTTCCAACTGAGAGGCGTTGGTACCCTGTAAATAAAACAATTTCACAACTTTTAGTTAATAATAAAGTCATTCTCTATCCTTTGCGTTACATATCACAGAATCACAATAAAGATGGAACATAATGATCTGTAAAAAAATTACTCACCATTCCAAGCCACTTAAAAATCTTGACTGTTTCAATGATACGTTAACCTTGAAAAAAGGTCAACGTAATCGTTGAAAGGAATTTAAGAAGTCTATTAACCGAGTCTCATCATAAGACGTACGTCGGTGATCAATTTTCTAAGGGTTAAATAAATTAAATTAGACAACCAGAACCAATATTCTGAATTTCATATATAACCAATATTCGTTCACGTTCACACTGCTATGAGTTAGCTTGAGAACAACTATTTCTTTTTCCAAATAGCATCGATTTTTAATAAATCACCAATAATTTTATTTCGCGCCGTAAAATCGGTACAATGTACAAAATCAGTCAGTAACTGAATTTACAACTAGCATGAAGTTGGAAGTAATTACATTAATACAGAATAAAATAAAATTGACTAGTTACTACAGTCTTCCACCGCACTAGTAATTTTTAATATAAATATTTTAACTAAACAACTAAAGTTATTAATAATAATAGCAACCGTTTTTATCAGGGTCCTGTAACAGAAACCCAAAAAAAAACACACACTGCTTAATTTAATTATTAGAATAACAACTCTGTTCCCATTACAATTTCTCCTGCGGTGTCGTAACGTCAGTGTTTATTGAAATCAAGATTTGAGTAGTTATATTATTACAAATAAAAAACTTAGTTACCAGATACAGCAAATGCAATTACTGATAACTGATGAATAACGCCAATAACCACACATAGCTAATAACGAGAATGCGTTTAACCAGAAAGAAATAACACATATTTTATATATTTGCCAAAAACACCAGGCTAATGACAAACGATAAAAAATCAAAATTTTGAAATAAACCCCTCATGACCTAAAGCCGATATGGTATAATATTTGAAAACCAACTTACTGCGCCACTGAAGTCCTTATCATTACTTCAACAACAGCCAAGCCACTACTACACGTACATTAACATTATTTAGCTAAGACTTGCACCAACTAACTACCCAAACGTAGGTTGTATTATGACACCGAAGCCGAAGGACACAATAATATCAAATCTGTATTAAAGTGAAACTCACCGATAACGATAACTGGTGAATTCAGTAATGCAGCTGCATGGTAAATGCCATTGTTCTTCAGTATATAATTATATGAATACAAACCTAATCGAATTTACGAGCTAACCGAATTAGCGGTGAAATGAGAATGGCTTCTGTCACATGAAGTGAAGAAACAAATGGTACTGTATACTACACGAATACGATATTACATTCACCGTTCATTCATACACGGCTCCAGACCAGACGTTCGAACTTTCGCCTTCAACAGTCAGTGACAGTGCTTGTCCTTTTAATTACAACCAACAACCAATATTGCTAAAATAGTTAGGAATAATTGAATAATAATGCACCTTGTCCCGTTTTGCATCAAATGCCGGACTGCTAATTTTAAGTAATTACAAGTTATATTCACTTTTCAATTCTAACTTGAAATTTGTTAATTGTCAATAGCTGATCAACTTGATTGTTGATAGTGAACGTTGCACTTTGATCACTGGCAACTGATCGGGATTGTAATTTTAAATGCCTTTTATGGTAATGTTTCATACAAAAATTCACCACCCAGGTAGTAGAACAAAACCACTAGCATCAACAGCAATCGTAACACACCACAACCTTCTCAACACACTAGGAATCGGATCGGAGAACACTTGACCAATTCAACTCTCTGCTTAATATGGCATTTATTTATTATTTATTTAGTTCTTGCTGACTTTTTACGGTTGATAGCTGGAGTTGGTGTTGGCAGGTCGGAGCAGCAGTTTCTTCTTGTTGGTCTTGATGAATTCATGAATGGTGAATAATACAGGCATTCAAAGACAGAGATAGACAGACAGTCAATCAGGATAGGAACACACGTCTCTCGTACTTATTGTTATTAATTCTACACACAAACTGAGCAAATTTTTAATGAAATTCCTTAAACTCTATGTATTATTTACACTAAAAGTCTTTACAAAATTATACTACTGCTTTATCAAATGCAGTCTTTCTGATTCTGGTAGCAGTCGTAGTAGTCTCCTAGTTCTAATCATGTACAATAAAATAATAGTAGTAGTAAACTTAAGTTGCTCAAGCCGTAATGTAATCAAGTGCAATGTAATGTAACGTAATATTATACCGTCTCAGTGTAACACAGTCCGAATATAAATTCTTATTAAAGAGCTCAACTTGGTCTTTTTCTTCTAGTATAGTACTAGTACTTGTACTTGCGACTTGCTGTAGTAGTACGTGTAGGTCTAGGCCTAGGTAGTAGCAGTGTTTGTGTTTTGTTTAGTAGTCGTATTCAAACTCATAGTCGTAGTGCACTATGTGTGTAGTATGTACTGCCCAAGTAGTTGTTTCTTGTTTGCATTGCTATTGCCAGTGCATTAGATAGGTAGGGACCCTGTGTACTTTTTTAAACTGCTCGGGCTCATACACAGTGTTGTACAGGTTCCACGATTCCACCTTGTCGTCCATTGACTTGGAACTGGAATTATAGGTAAAACAACACTATAATAGCAATAATTATGATTAGAATAATGCAGGTAGTTATTGCTGTAGCCGTGACGTACTGGTCCTAATTCACGTATCTATGACATGGCTATAACTAAAATTGGCTGATCAATTGGGCATCGACATTCACAAGCATAACATCGATGTAGAGTCAAAAAGAACTAGTAAATCCAATTTCCTCTAAAAACATTATGACCTACTACCAAAACGCCTTTGAAGTAAAATGAACTAAGTCTTCATCTAAACACATTGAATTAGGTCATTGTGTTTTTTGAGTCATTTGGATGTAATTCATTTTGACTTTTCATCGACCACATGGAGATTCATTTCATTTCCTCTCGTTTGATGAAAACGAGGTAAAGGTCTGAATGTAAAGTACACCATACATATTTTCAAAAATGGCTAACAATATGTAATTTAAGATCGTATCGACTTGTCACTTGAATAAAACCACAATGTTTGAAGACCATATTTTAAAAGCTTTCTGTTTTTGATCTGATTAGCTTAGGATTAGTGTGAAGTAATTTCTACTTTTAAATGAAGAAGATGCCCTGTACATTGTAATTTGTAATGCCTACATTAGGTACCTATATCAACCAAGGGATCGAATACCATTGTTGATTATGAAGTGGAACTGACGAAGCCTATTTATCTATTCATTAGGTGTTGACAGTGGGTTACCGTATTAAGTGACGCATTTTGATTTATTTTTCATAATTAATGCGTCCGTGTTCATTGAGTGCATTAATCGTAAGTTACACATATTTACCTGTCTCAAATTCTCCTTTCTACTTCTCTCTTCTCAACTATGCTTAAACTATTCCTATATTGAAGTATGTAACCCAAGTGAATAGAATTCTTTGGTTGGATCTGGATGGAAGAAGACAACTGCCTCGTTGACAGCACTAGTTGGTGTACGGTTTCGGGATACTACTATAGCACAGAGAATAAGCAGTGTGTGAGGACTCCGAGGGCTGGTACTGGTACTGGTACCGTGGGTAGTGATGGTGGCTGTGACTACTGTGAGTAGCATTGACAAAACGATAAAAGTTTAGGGTTTAGCCACTGCCACTACACTACTACTGGCTATATGGTTTCATTCTAACACTTCACGACTTCACCACTACTTCTCATCAACCCTACGTCCACCTTAGGGAGCTTGCAAAAATGACGCAATACAATTTCCCAAACCTCATGCACCCACTTCGTTTCGGCATGTACGGTCTAATAAAAGAATACGATCTCTCACCCCATCTCTCACATCAATGAAGAAAGTTTTGCACGTTTCCTTGCCTTATTTGCCTTACTATTGCCTGTGCCTGTGTGAACATTGGACATGCATAGCATTAAATACCACTTTCATTTGCTACGTTATGTTTGTATTTGTAGTCTCAGGTCTCAGTCTGTCTGTAGTGAGTAGTGGTGTACATAGGGCATGCATAGTGTAGTTTCGTTGCCTTGCAGCTCTGCTGACACTGTCGATCTTCAGTCTTATTAGTCTTCACAGACTTGAGACTCGAGGACGAGGAAGAGGAAAGTAGGAAAGTGTGGACTGCAACTAGAACACAATAGAGCCAGGACCGAAAGGCTATGGTTTTAAAGCATAGAATAGAATAGAAATCCAGGAATGAGTCACAGAAACTCAAGTCAGGCCAGGGAACGGATAGTATAGAATGGAATAGCTCAGTAATGCCATGATGATGATGATAGCCATAGCCAGATAGCCATAGCCAGATAGCCATAGCCATAGCCATGGAATGGTGAATGTGGCATGTGCATGTGGATGTGGATGTGGATGGTCGGTCATGCCATATGATATGGGCAATCGCATATATTACATACTTGTTACCTCATCTCGCAATTCTATATCTGAATGAATTTATTATTATCACAACCAGAACCAGAATGGAATGGAAATGGAATACCAATACTACCAGCAGCTTTAAATGTAGAATGGAACTGTAAATAATTACTACGGATATTCTCTTTCTCATGGACCTGCAATATTATCCGATGCCGATTGTAATTACTTTTCCTGCTTATTATGCACTAATCATCACCAAAACCAATGCTGTTGCTGTTTTACTTCCATCTGCTACTCTAATAAATTCAAATCGTCCGTACATTTGGTAAAAAAATGAAAATAACTAGCAAGCACCACAGCCACCACAGATAGTATTTCTGGTAGTCCCTTTAAAAAAATATTTGAGAATCTCATTTCCACGACCTCTCATCTCATCTCATCCCCTGAGGAAGAGTAGAAAAGGTGAAGCAGAATTACCTACTCTTAGTCTACCTGTACATGGGACCGACTTTTGAAATGACAACGTGAAAGAAACCCCTGTACGATGTCTCACATTTAAAATTTGCAAACGAATAGTAGTACGCGCCCTTACAGAGTCTTTAACAAAAGCCTGTACTCCCAGCTATCTAGGGGTTTGTAGAAAGCATTGAATGGATAGGGAACAAGAATTTGGGGGAAGGACAAGTTACGTGGCAGGCAAATGCAATCTTGAATGAAGGCAGGTCCCTTTGGTCCGTCCGTCGAAAGTAGGAATAACATGGAAACCGGCGAGGGAGTGAGAAGTTTTAGCGCGACGTTTGGCAACCGTGGAAACGGCCATGTTCGAAATGCTGCAAGTGTGAGCGGAGTGAGCAGACCGTGCGGTACAGCCATTCAGTTCTGTCGCAGCCTCTTGGAAGAGCAAAGAGAGTAAGTAACAATACGGCCTTTGATTTTATTTTACTTCTATTTCATCCAGTTTTTGATTTCCGACGGCTTTCTTGGGCGTTTTTACTTATTGTTGAGTGTTTGATTGTGTGACTAATTTAGAATTAAACTATTCCAGGAAATTAGGTGAATCAAAATGACCAACTCAAAGGGTTACAGAAGGAGCACTAGAGACTTGTTCTCTAGGCCGTTCAAGAAGAGCGGCACCATTCCTTTGGGAACTTACATGAAAGTTTACAAAGTTGGAGATATTGTCGACATTAAGGTATGTTCATGAATTGTTGAAATATTTAGAAGCTCTTATTTAAGTCTTTTTATATTTCTAGTTCATAATTATGAGGTTATGGTCGTTCAATTCCGGTTTAAATGTTAAATGGTTTGCACGTGGTGCATATATGTAGTAAAGCCGTGGCCAGGCTTCGAAGGAGAATTATGTATTGCATGATGATTTGGTAGGATCGATCAGTGGAGGACATCTGGAGAGTATAGTTTTAATAGTTTAAGCAATGCTGTTGGATTTTAACTTTTAACATTTAATAGGAGATGCAATCGTTTGAAAATGTGATGATTTTTGTGGATTTCAATAGGGTAATGGAGCAGTTCAGAAAGGTATGCCCTATAAGTACTATCATGGAAAGACCGGTAGGGTTTACAATGTAACTCCCAGAGCTTTGGGTGTTATTGTTAACAAGCGTGTCCGTGGAAAGATCCTCCCCAAGAGGTAATAACATTGTACATTAAATTATTTGTGTAATATGGAAAGACCGGTAGGGTTTACAATGTAACTCCCAGAGCTTTGGGTGTTATTGTTAACAAGCGTGTCCGTGGAAAGATCCTCCCCAAGAGGTAATAACATTGTACATTAAATTATTTAGTGTAATAATATTAATCATAACACCGTTGTTGGCCTGATATTTCTCAAATTGTGGTGTTTGTGTTGTTGATTTTTCTGGTGTAATTTTTAACCTATATTTTTTGATTATTTCGCGATTTAAATTACTATTGTGCTGTAGAATTTATTTTCAGTGTAGTTATTTATTTTTCTGCTATGATACTAGTGCACTTGTATTCCAGTTTCGTATAAATTATGTGGCAGTTTGAGGCTCGTGTTGTAGAGTAATTGTAATTATTAACAAGAACCTGAAACAGATAGATGTTGATATCAAACAAGAGTCAGAATCCGTTTCGTTATTAGATATTATGAATTTTTCCACGTTCTAAATTTAATAATTCATGAATATTTTTTTAGAATCAACATCCGTATCGAGCATGTGAACCACTCTAAATGCCGTACCGATTTCTTAGACCGTGTTAAGGAAAACGAGAAGTTGAAGAAGGAGGCTAAGGCACAAGGCATTCATGTTGTCTGCAGACGCCAGGTACATTTTTTCACGGCTACGTTTCTGTATTGTGTTACATAGTTATTGGTTTTAGTACGTAGTATACGAACAAAGTATCATTATGTATTTCCTAATGAAGTCGTCTTCAAATTTTTTTTCTAGCCTGCCCAACCACGAACGGCCCACATCGTCCGGACCAAAGGCAACGAGCCCGTGCTTCTCCAACCCATCCCATACGAGTTTGTCGCCTAATCTAATTAAATGTTGTTTTAATAAATGGGTCCTGATTAAGTAATCTCAATGCTTCGTGACTTACATTATTTCAAATAATTGCAGGACACAAATGGTTTTTTTGTGGGCGCATTGCATCACATTGCATCGGATATTAAAATTTTTGGGTAGATTGTGTTATACGGAGCCACAAAACTGCAGTAGGCCGTAAATTGCAGCTGTTTTCTCTTTACGTGATAAAGAATAATTAGTCTTAGGTAACAATGTACCCTGGACTACGGGGTACTATAAGTTATAGATATCTAACATAAGGCCTCTAACGGAACATCTTGGATAACATTAGACTGAATTGAGCAACATGGATTCATGGGAGTGCGTATTTCTTTCTTTATTAATGGTGGAAAAATGAATCTGCTAGGAAATCGAAAATTGTGTAGAAAGAGCATGCAAATAGGTTTTTTAATATAAAATACCTACTTGAACCTACCATGTATGTAGTATACACTAGAAGCCAATACTAAAACTTGTTACAATTAATTATTTTTCATCCCCATGTATTCCAGTCACAAAGTAAGAAAACGTACGTACATCCCTGTTGGTTTCCCTGGATATTATTTAGATGATGAAGTGTTAATCTAGAACTGCGTTGTAGCTATATATTAGGAGCAACTTAACTTTACTAACTTGACTGATAAGTTGTGTTGTATTTTATGATCGATTGTTTCGGGATAATTATTTTCAAATAGTTTCGTTGGTTAGTTGATAATTGGAAAAACTGCTTTGTTCAATTCTATATGTAAACCTACTCGAAATCGTAGATTTCACTGTACCTCCGTTGTTTGTTTCAAAGGATGCCGTAGTATTTATGGTTTGTACACCGTTTTGGCTGTGGCTAATTTCTTAGTTCTAAAAATGCTAAAAATACTTAGGTAGGTAAGTTAGGGGATGGTTCAACACGTTCTTTACTACAATTTTATTCTTTACCCCTGAGTTTGTTTAATGGTGTATTAGTTTTCATCTCTCTCTGCCCACAATTACAAGGACATTTAAATAGGGAACGCATCAATCCCGAATAGTAAATTACTATTGGTGAAAATTGGTTTTTTGGTTTATTGATTGAGTGATTGAATAACTTTATTATCGTATTATTTGAATGAAGTTGGCGCAAATCCCTTATTTCATTGGTCACATACAGGTTATGATTACACCAATGTAGAATTATTCTGCTGATATAATATATATAAATATAAGTTTAACAGTAATTACTTGCACACAAATTGGAAGATAATGCTGATATGGATACGTTATTCTGTAGCCCCATGATATACGATATGAGAACATGAACTAGGTATTCTAGTTGCCGCATTGCCGCTGCGGCATAACCATCTTTTAATAATTTTAATATTGTGAAAGAAACTGAACATTTGAATTAGTTTGCATTGGATTTGTGGGAGTAAAAACTTCCAATATCAATGCAGTTCTCTCATATTATCGCTATTCGCTAATCACCATTTTCGAATAAAAGAGGATTATTGGTGCCCATACAAGAAAGCCATTCGCATTCTCTCGGTGTAATCAACGTGAGTCAGATGCTTTCTCCGGATTGATGCTTAACTTTTATAAAATGCTTATACTGTTGTAAATGGGTTTCAGCTGTGGTGGAAAATGATTTAGGAAGAACAATAGCCCCATAAAATATCGAAAAAAAGCATCATTTATGAACAAAATCTTATTGGGTCATACGTGTGGGTAGCATAGGTATACTAATACTAACTAGCGAGGCAACGGAAAGTTTAGGAAAGCCGGCTAAAAGACAAAGAAAGCAGTCCTCGAAAACTCCAAACTTGGAGGATTCTCTGCGTGCATTATACATTTGAAACTGTGCCGTTTGCCACTGCATAAAGGATTTCTGAGTAATCCACCAAACTGTTTACTTTACGATACGATCATATCATCATCTCCATCTCGTCATCGTCTCGTCCTCTCTTGCCTGGAATTGTGGAACTGCTGGAACGTGAGACTGACTACTACTGACTACTACTTTACTGGAAGTTGGAAGTCCTTCCTGAGTTGAGGAACTGGAAACTAGATCGTAGACTCTAGGAGGCAGGAGCAGAAGAATCTGATCTGAAAGTCCAGAATCCAGAGAAGATCATCCAGCTTAACTTACCCAGATTCCGTTTAAAGCTCTGCAAATACAAATATACATACGCTGCATGAGCTAGAGATACTGATATATCGACAAAAAGACAGCATGTGGAGCTATTTTTTAACCACGGCCCAGCAGGTGTACCGCATACATGATGATGATACCATTTACATGCATACGTAGAAGCCGTACTCGTTTTGGTGTGGAAGCTGGTAAAATAAATGTCGAGTATGTAATTTTATGATTATTGCAGTTTAAATTCGTTGATTATGAAAATTAATTCCCACGATTATTATCTGATTATGCTGGGCCAGAGACAGTAAACAAGGAAAATTTACAGCATCAGCACTTCTGTATAGTCTGTGTGTCTGTGCTCCTGGCTGGATTATCATCGGCAGTCGAAGGAACACAAAGGTCTAGTCAAGTGAGGGAAAGAAGTTCCCAAGTTTGGGAGTTTAGAGAAGAGAAGTTGATGAATTATCCGCTTTAGTTTGGTGTGATACGCAAGCGTGGGGAAGTAGCGAATGAACAAGTGGAAGTGACGAAGAAGCTAAGAACAAGAAGTGAGGGATTCTATGTGGCTCGAAACTGAATTTCAGCAGACAGAATTGGAAAAGTGTGAGTGAAGGGAAGTAAGGCTCGGGATCTCCGATAATATTTGTCACTCAGCAGCTGAATTCTTGGTGCCACGGTGTTGTGAGTCTCTCTTTACTCTTTGTTGTGTATGTGTTTGTGTGGGAAAGTGTCAATTCAGCTGAATTCTTCCTCACCCACTCAACATGAATAAAGCTTGACCGATTGATCCGTTCCACCAAAATCCGAGTAAGTTGCACCAACTCGTCAGTGTCATCGTTTTTCCGGTTTATCATTACATTTGTTTTCACAGATGTAATACTCTAGTACTTAGTTACTTATTCCTAAACATTGGAATTGTATTGACAAAGGAAACTATTGTGGTATCGCCGACTACAGTACCAGTAACCAGTACACAAATATATCTTGAGCCTTTTGTACCAATTCTATTGTCTGTTATTGTTTGCTAGAACAGCTGACAGCGGTTCGGAACTGATTGCCTATCGGCTTTGCTCCTAAACTGTGTTATCATCTAGCTAGTTATTTTTATTTGATAACTCTTCCACAAAAAGTAGACTAGACTGGTTCATATTCATGCTCATATGTTGATGTTAGTTGTTTGTTAGTAGTAAAAGCTTGTCTGTCTGTACTGAGAAATGCTAGTAGCGTGTACGGATTACGAGTAGGAATGAGGAATGTTATTGACGCTGATTACTACACACGGGCGCATTGCAGTTGACTTTTTTCTCAGCTTTCTTGATGCTTTTTTACACAGTTAAAGCGTCGGTATCCTGTATTTTAATTAACAAATGAGCTTTTATTTAAATGATAATGATTGACTGCAATTAGCGGAGCTTATCCAATCATCATAGTTTTAGAGGATATTTAGATGTAAAATGTTGTAGGATTTTTCTCTTTCATGTAAATTTTTTTAGTGTCTACGTATAATGATTAGGACAAACTCAAGATAATTTTTTAGCATTGTATTGAATAAATTGAGATTCATTTAGAGTGGTTGTAATAGAACCCAATATCTATTTTTAGCATTTCGAATGTAGCGAGAATTACTAAACTATATTATTATTTTTCCTTTTAGCTCTTCGGGTATAGTTCGATAAGAGTGTCTACAAGGATTTCAAAATCAGTCTAACTCAAACTAAAAAGCGGTATACATCTTTCCTAATGGGCACATCAAAAGAAGAAAACCTTTTGTATTTTACGGTCGACGGTGTTTCAAAAAAAGGTACGTAATTTTATTTTACTTTGATGTGGCAGTCCAGTTTGCACCTATAGTTAGAGCGTCATAGAAAAAGGAGGACAAGTATGATGGTCTGGACTAGACATTCACACTCACGACTCTGAATTTAGCGAGTTATTTCATGCAGTTCTCAATTTGCACCAAAGTATGTCTCATACACATACGTGGGAATTGTTCGTGCGTATCATATGATTTCATCGACAGAGAAAGATTTCGTTATAGTCGCTGTTACATTACAGTCGTGTTGTCGGATATATACATTCATGGAGTAGGAAGAAAATTCAGCACAAATAGGAGCATTTTTGTCTGTTTTGTGCACACTGTATTTCAAAAAAGTCATGTATTGCAAATACAGATTCGTCTGTACCTGGATACTTCATTGTAACGCTTTTCAGTTCAACGCTTACTCTCTCCGATACTGTGTATACGTATAAAGTAGGTTCACAATTGTGTTTCAGTGTTGCATTAGAGCCGAGGTATACGTATTACAGGTTGCATGCGCTACTTTTCCATTCCATTTGTAACGGATTATTCTCACCTCAATGGATAAAATCGAGATGTGGAATTATGGACAATAGTTTCCAGTTAAGGATAACCTATACGTTCGAAAACTTTTCTTCTCTATATTTTGTGATGCCTTGTGTATTCATCGTAAATATTTCCGTGCGAAGTTCTATTATGTGTATGTACACCTCAGGGATTCGTGGCTAAGCCTCTACTTCGAGCATCTAATTTGCGCCAATGGTTCGTGGGTTGTATTTTGCTCCTGAATTTTTGCCGAGATTTGATTTGATAATCTTTATGTAGTTGTCACAAGCAACACATTCAATTCAACCTATGGTTTCAAATACTGGAAAATATAAAAGCAAGATGAGAAGGATAAAGATAGAGCTTATTTGAAGAATAACTAACTTGTGCTAATAGTCGGGAGATTACATGTATAAGTAGTAATAAATGTAGCTTTAAATTTTTGTTTCGTTTTTCAACATACCATTGAAACAGGTCAAGACTAGAGTTGTAACATTATTCGATATTGTTAGCCTGTTCTTGTTTTTAGCAACACAAGCAGAAATACGAAAATAAAAATTAGTAATACAAGTAAAAACAATTAAGAAAAAGAACCCGTAGTCCCAATGTCACAACACTAATTAAGACTAGTTACTAGTATCTTTCAATTCCGTAGGGAGAAAATTCTACATTTTAATAACCGGGTGTATGACACTGGGAGTGAACATTTCAGAATTCTGCTTGATCATTTTTATGCGTTTCACATATAGTATATTTGCAGAGTTGAGCTGATTTGTCCATAAACCTAGGTAGTTAGTCTTTAAACACGCAATTGTAGGTGGTTCATACACAAGTTGTTATAGGTCAGTTTTCAGTTGCTTCTAGCATGTCTCTAGTAATTAATATTACTAAATCCGTCATTAGTTTCTGGAAGAGGCTGGCAGTAAAACTTGTTTCATTTCAACTAGTGAGTTTCATAGCCTGTTTTATTTTCCAAATCATAGCTTCCTTGTAGCTAGATTCGTGTGGTTTGTAAAAACATGATTTAAGTTGAAGTCATAAATTACTAGTGAACGGCATCAAGCATATATTATCTCGGATAATAAAAACTAGATCTCCCGAGTTTTACATAGGTTACATTACTTTATATCTGTTCAATACTAACGCACAAATATTTTATGTACACAATTTTAGACCTTCTAAAGACCGGCCGGATGAAAGTGACCGTAAATGAAACGGATATCGCCCTGTTCTCCCGAGATGGAAAGTTTTACGCAATACAAGAGAAATGTCCTCATTACGGTAAGTTCAAATGTGTGTATCAATTTTGTTAGGTATATGTATGTATTGTAATCGGTGCTTATGTCGTGCCTACTCGTGTTTAACATGTACTACTGCGGTAATATGTTACACGTGATTTAGTATTAGCTTATCTTGTTTAGCGTTAAACCGAAATGGTGTGTTGTGCATGCTCGAAGTGTTTAGGCTTAAGTAATTAACCCTCCAATTCCAATAGTTTCAAGCTCCCAGTTCATCATTGTAATTGCATTGTAATATTTCTGGAATGCCACGAAAACTGTATTAGATCCTAGATTGTACCGAAGGTAATTGTATAGATATCGTAAACTAGCATAAACGTTATCGTAACTAAACTCGATACAACCACTACGCTGGTGGCCCGCATAAAAATATCGGTATAGATTGCTAGATCTTTTTTCTGTTTGAGTTATATTGATTTTTCTACTGTGGAAAGTGAAAACCATAAGCTGATCAAAGTAGACCACTAATTCATGAGTTTAGTGATGGAAAAGCTGCGAAATTGAATCCGCAGAACTCGGCACGAAGCACTTTGTTGTGGTGGATCACGGTAGGTATAAAAAGATTACACCCAGTGTAGGGATTTGAGGTTCACGTGAGAAGCTTAATTTCATTGTTTCGCTCTGGCGGTCCTAGCTTGTTTACTTTCTACACCAGTGAAGGTATGCTCTACTGAATCTCATTCATCAATAATAATTTAAAGGTATTTCGTTGTAATTACATTATAGCTATCTCACAACACTGGAAAGGCACTGCAGATTGAAAGACCAATTATTTTCGGGCGCTTTCGAAAGTAACCTTTTTATATGTGTGTTGAGAGTGTGGTGTAAGCTTAAAGTTGAATGGAGTGCTTAGGAAACATCTGATGTGTATTAATTTAAGTTTCCCTTAGCATAAATTTGATAATATTGACAATGGAGTTAGTGGATTGCAGGTAAAATCTTTATTTAAATTCCGAGCTTTCGAACGCTCACATGGCGCCCTTCATCCGGGTTAATTTCACAAAGTTTCTTGTTTTTATTTATTTTGCCGGAGCCGGTGCATATGTATTTATCTTTAAGTTAAGGCTGAGTTATGTTCATACTTAGCTGTGTGTACGGAATTATAATTTAGTCATTTCCTAAAGGCTTATTGGTTTTTGCTACTGGAAGTGCCTATGCACTCTGAAATAATTTGCATTCCTTCCGTGCAGCAGGAATATGCAAAGTGCAGTCTTGCTCCTGTTTTGTTTAATTTCTCTTATGTTCGTTTATTGTGAGACCGGATGATATCGGGGTGCGCCTGCATGAACATTAATCCAGTATTGGTCCTGCATTAAAACACATGTAGAGCACCTTAGGCAATAATTTCAGTTATAATTTTGTTGTATTTTACAATTCGTTTACAGCCCATGTGTGATTGCTTATTTGTGTCATTGAAATGCGATCTTTATTAACGTACAGGATCAATATCGTATACATATCTACATAATACACCTATATGCAAGGCACTCAACCAGATAAAATTAAATTCTTAATAACAAAGCTCTGAAATTGCCCTATTCTATTCCGTATTCTACAAGTTAACTACCAAACACGGGATTCAACCCGCAAGGCATAACTCGAGCATTACAATCGCCATTATCTATATAATGCGGTACTTTATAATCTGGGGGTGAAGGTGAATTAGTTCATTATGTTAGACACACTACGGTTACGGTTTCTAGGTTGTACTAAAACTTGCTTGCTTTTCATGCTGAATACTGTTTAGTTGGCTACTTTATTATTGCGTTTATTCACAGGAGGACCTCTGCACGAAGCTGAAATCGAGGAATTACCGGACCGATCGCTGTGTGTTAAATGCCCGTGGCACTCCTGGAGATTCAGTCTGACGACAGGAAAATGTGTACAACCAGAAAAACGGGATAAGACTGCTTTAATTTATCCTGTTAAAGTAGTGGACGACAAAATTTCCATAGGTTTTAATCAGATCGCACCTAGTCTCTTTACAAAACCTCCAAATTTTTGACCTGACTAATTTCGTATCAGTTTTTCATCGTTTCATTCACGTTATGTTTTCAGTTCAAAATTTTTGTCGACTTCAAATCGGATTCAAATGTATCAGGTACACCTTGTAAATGCCTAAATATTTCGAAATTGAATGAAATTTAAATTTACGTTTTCGTAGTTTTTGCGAAAGATTATTCTTCTCACGAAGTCGTTGTAGAAAGTATCTGAACCTGAACCTTGACGGTAGAGTATAACTTAGCATAGCAAGATGTTTGTTTGGAAGCTGTGCTGTTGTTTTCCCCAGGGCTGGTATGAGACTAATGTTTCCTATTTTGTGTCAAATGGTCTGGCTCCAAATGTTATCATTCCAAAAATATTATCCACTGAAGCATATATTCTATAGCTTTAAGCTATATAGTTGGTCATTTTCCGCATACCATCAGATACCTACTAAAATTTTTGTACTGTAGACAAAATAGAATAGAAAACCATTGGTAGCTAATAGGTTCGGGGTAACGCGCAACTATTATTCCCTGTACTTTAAAGTTGAATTAGAAAGGATGCGATATTCTGTGTTAGTAGCCGAATGTATAATTATATTACGAAAAGGTTGAAAATATTATTACTGTAAGGTAGGTAATTACAAACATTAAGTAATAGTATTACTTGTAGCTTTTATAGGATATTAGTGAGAAATGTGTAGGGACGTAATTATACTCGCGTAGGACTTCATACGGAAGTTTGTACAGGGGCGGTTGGTGATTTAATTAGAATGAGTATTCGACGCTACCAACGCACGTTTTCTCAAACCTGAATTTAGAAATCTGGAAATTGAAATTTGATTTTCTACGCGTATTTTTTTTATTGACGCTAATCTCCTCCAGTGGCTTAGGAATCCTGAATTATGAACACTGCCGACGGTAAGAAAAGTTGAATGCTTGCGAGTTTGAACATTTGCGTGATTGTTACAGCATAACTCATCCGTATAGTTTTACACAAAGTTTAATGTGGACCCAAAGTTATCGCTATATAATATGAATTATTTGCATAACGTACAAAAAATTTAATGGGATGAGAATGCATTCAGCATTCTATTTACCTACTTTACAAATGGAGACAACCATTGCTTGGATAGCTTCCCCAAAAAAAACGTTTTGACTGGAATGGTGAAAGTGCGGATTTGTACGATATATGCCAAAAGTACATCTACCTAGTTTTGTTTCCACTGGTTTACAAAAGCTACCGTGTCAATCACCAGCAAATTGATCTTGAAGACTTGAGCTTCACAGTTAGTCGCGAATAACGAATTTTATTTTGATTTTATTGTTTTTGGGTAGATTACAAGTTAGGGAATAAGTAAGTTTGTGTAGGAGATATTATTTGAGTCGGGGACTATTTTTATATGTACAGTAAAATCACCATACATTAATTATTTCGCGTGTGCACGATCTTTATTTATATTATTATAAACCGAATGAATAACGGAGTGACAATTGTTTATTTAATTTTGGCGTGGTGCTAGCCTTAACGTACAAGTTTTCCTATACTGTTTGTACAAGTTTAAAGATAACTATTAATGGTATACAATATATCTCATTCATGCCTAAATACACTTTATTTATTCCTGCACGAAAAAACGACGAGTTTATGAGTATATAATTGTCAATTCCTATCTGGATTTATTTTAAGTGATGTATAAGTTAGTGATATGTGAGTATGTGACACATAGTACTCGGTAGCTTTAGCACAATCTCTGTGACTTGGACATGTAAACACTGTAAGAAACCGCGAAATAAGCGGTGAATCTGACGTGGTAAATGCATGAGAAGGCTAAAGAAAATTGATGCGACAGTAATCTCATTGCAATGATCAAACCAATAGTTTAATGATTAACGAAAGGAATATTTTGATTTTATATGTAAGTACATATTCCTACACTCGTTCAAACCAAGCTTAATCCTACGATATTCAGTTCCATACTTTGGAATTGAACCTATGATAGATGACAGAAACTTTAGTCCTATAGAAA
>JAAXYX010000646.1:0-33516 GCA_036851915.1 Ptenothrix huangshanensis | reverse complement strand
TGTCTCTTGTTTTTTTTTTTTGGGGGGGGGGTGTATGAGGAATGTGAGAGCAAGGAGAAAGTAGCACCAACCGTCATCCTCTGACCGTCGCAGCTTCTTTCTCTTTGCGACTTGTGGCATATTAATGTGAGGTGTGGGAAGTTGAGGGCAGCCCTGAACTGCCAACACTTCAAAAGAACTCAGTGTCAACGTACACTTGCAAACCCTCGAGCACTTTCTCATTTTCGCGACTCCTTCCTGCACCGTGTTTCCCTCGCAGCTCAACGATACACCACTCGCTTGTTGGCTGTTGGTTCGTTGAGGACTGCGTGGGCAAGTGACAAGTTGTGACGAAGGAACAGGTTATGGAACTGGGAAGTGCTCGGTGCGGCGAGTGAGTGCGTGCGAAGCAGAACAAGATTGCACAAGCGAATAGCCCAGTGGTGGCTTGGTGTGGAAGACAGGTTTGAAAGTGGCAGGTAGACGTGGCTGTGTTCCGGTCCTTCTTTCTCCTTGCTTCCAACTCGATGCACACAGACGAAGGGATTTGAGACGAGGAATGCGAGGGACACACACTGGGGTGTCTGCGTTAGGTCCAGAGCCGTGGAGTGAACAGCACGGGAGTCACACGTAGTGCAATGCAATGCAGTGTAATGTGATGTGATGTGATGCAGTGTGTTGGATGAAGCAGAGTGTGGTTCGGGAAGCCAACTGGTTGTGTGTGTGTCTGTGTGTGTGAGTGTGTGGAGTACCGGCGAGTGCGAAGAAGAGAACGCAGTACAAAATCCAAGTTGTTCGTGGTTGAGAAGCAGAAGAGGACTGATGAGGCTGACTCCATTCCCCTTTCATCCCGGCCAGAGAGAGAGAGAGAGAGAGAGAGAGAGCGAGAGAGAGAAAGCGAGAGAAAGCAAAGGCAGAGACGAGGCCAAGAGGTTGGATTGCTGGCTGAGAAGGAGCTGTGTGTGTTGGTGAGTGTACTATGCTATCCTTTCGTATCCTATCGTCTCACATCGTCTCGCATCGCCTCACATCGTCTCACATCGTCTCACATCGTCTCCTACCCAAGTATCCAGCCTTTTCCTTCTCCTAGCCACGCACATCATCCCCAGCATTGGACGTATTCCCTGCCTCGCTCAGAAGGTTCTCATTCTCAGCTCGGAGCAAATATTCGAAGGAGAGCAGACGAGAGCAGGTCCGTGGACCCGAACTAACGACTTGTGTCTCTCGCCTCCCGACTCCGTCCTCATACCTCAAACTTTCACCCAGCTCAGCTCCAAGTCTTATCCTTAGTCGGAATACGTGAGTCTCTACTTGGTCCGGCAACTCAAGTACTAACTACAGTGCGAGGCAATGTCTCAAGTCGGGATTAGCAATGCCACTGCCACTCCAGTCGTCCAACACACACAATGCTTCCCAATACCTTCCCTGCCTCCTGCCCTCTCAACCAACCTACACGGAGAATCAACGCTGATCATGAGGCCAACACACACCAAGATATACGTCGAGATTCTAGGATTCCAAACAAGTCCAACTCTCTCCTCTTCCTCTTCCTCTCTCCTCATCTCATATTGTCGTTGGAAGCCAGCGCTCTGCTTTCTTCGCTCTGCCACCGGAGGAGTCAGCCACGAAACAAGGAGCGAGTCATGGTTCTGTGAGAGATGAAACGAGCGTGAGCGAGAGAGCCGTGAGCGAGAAGAGCGACGGAAAAGGAGAGAAGTGAAGTGAGGGAAAGCGAGAGAAGGCGAAGCTCCAGCTCGTGCTCTCCACTAGAGAGTCTCCAGTCTCCGGTTCGGATGGTGGGCCTGGATGCCTGGATTTACATTTTCATGAGCTCCTTCGTCGTGTGTCGCTTCAGTGCCATCCACCAACAACTCCACCACAACCACCTTCTCCATGCCTAGCATTACTCTCTGTGACGAGTGCACATCCCAAATCCCAGTAGCCAGCACTGGCTCTGCCCCTCCGAATACTGACTGAGAGTGTCATAGAAGACGACCCGGACTAACTAGCAAAGGTTTCGGGGTGTCCACTCAGGATCCGGAAAGTGTACCTGTCCTTTGCTTTCGCTCTACTTTCACTAGTTATCACGGAAATCAATGTATCGTTTCCGCATTTTGAGGACACAATTTCGAAATGTGTTTACAATGTTTGAATTTTTTGACAATTTGATTTTTCGAAACTTTGACCTCGTCCTGTGACCCGTGACCTCAAAATGCAGAAAAGTTGTATTGATTTTGGTGAAGAGTGGTGAAAGTAGATGAAAAGGAAACCACGGTTGGGATCGTGAGGGTACACCCGAAACGTTTGTTAGTAAGCCACGTTCCTCTCCTTCCTCTCCTCCTGTGAGGCACAATGGCATCGAGTCCTGTGGAATCCCGTGGAATCCTTTGGAGCATGTATAAGTATGCACGCTCCGTACGACTGCGACTGGATCGAGCTGGAGCTTGGAAGGGCATGGTAGGGATACATGTGTGTCAGTGTATGTGTTGGTTGGTGCGAGTGTGCCGAATGAGAAGCCAATGCACAAATCGATACCGTGTTCAGTTCAGTTCACTTTTCTTCTGGGGAACAACTATCAGCTTGAAGCCCAAACTGCGCGGCGATGACTGTACAAGCAACCGAGGAAAATTGCCAAAGAATTTTACGATGATTCCATGTAAAGCCGTTTCTATTCCTCTTGGGTCCACAATATACCATCCATCTAATGCTCTATTCTATTATTGAATTTCCTTTTTTACATCCAGCTCTATTCTCCATTCCATCTCCGGCCTCCGCTCTCCATTCTCATTCTCCGTCTTTAGGCCATATTATTATCACTCGCCCAAGAGCCAAACCGACTTGCCGCAGCCCTCGTCTCCAGCCCAGCACACACACAGGCCACATAGAGTCTGTAGGTGTGAGCTGATGACACTCGTGAGTGAGTCGAGTGGAGGAAGGCAAGTCGAGATGTGTGGAAAACGCATCCGAAACGCACGAGCTTTCGCTTCTCCCCAGCACAACGACCATCTATCCCTGGCGCCACCTTCAACAACAACCAGTGACGAATGTTCCGTAGACGTCATTCAAGTCCTACTTCCCCACTTCCCCACTTACCCACTTCCTCCATCCCAACTCCATGGGACAACGCATCCCACGCACCAGGCATCCTTCCACCAGCCTATCTACGCACGCACCCATCACTTCCTTCGCACTTACTTCACACTCGTCCCGGACAGGTGCGGCGGATCTCGGACCGACACGCTCCAGCTAAGTCCGACCCACAAGTCCAAACCAAACGAAAGCACTAACTAATACCCCTCACCTCTCCCTTTCCTACCACCACTAAACACCCAAACACTCGCCTGTCCCGCAACAACAACAGTCACTTCCACGTCCTTCCTTACCTCCAACATCCTCTCCTGGTCTCACAACCTTTTTCTGAGAAAGTAAGGTCCAAGGACGCTACAAAGCAGAGGAGAAGATAAGACAAAGGTAATCGTGGAATGCAATGTAATCCGGTTGTGATAAATCTGAATGTTGAGTTGAGTCATTCTGTCACTTTCCCATGTGCATGCATGTTATCCGAGTGGAAATGTGTGTGCCATTCGGAACGCTTCTGTCCTCTAGTGACGGAAGCGGGGATTTACATTCCCTTCTCGAGGCTCTGGAAACTCTGGAGAAGGTCGTGGCCGTGGTAGCTGGAGATGCATGTCCCATCCTCTACACCAAAACATCCTCACCTTCCTAACATCCAGCAAAAGCATCAACGTCAACTCGCATTCTTTCTTGTTTGTCATGTCAAAGGAAATTCTTTGTGATGTGAAGTATCGGATGAAATGAGTCAAGTGAAATTCGGTCGCTTTGTATTTCGTGTTACTCTTCTGCCTTCAGGATTTCATCTCCCAGAAATCCTTGTCGTGCCATCTCCGTCAGAAACATGTCACATCGTTTCCATCTGCTCCGCCGACTCCCGAGTCGAACTGGACTCTACTACTTTATTGCTACCGCATCTTCATCTCCCTTGTCCTCCAATGATGCACTGGAGTGGTGAATAGTAGAGTGGTGAAGATCAAGTGAGGCAAGGCATTAAAAGTAAATGAAAGTGGAGATGGTGCGAAAGGAGATTAACGAATTCGAAACTGACAATTGAGATTTGGCCGTGATTATGGGATGCTAATAGGCTTTTCATCTCATTGTCACTGCATACGCACAATATTACTCCTCCAGTCTCTTCACTCTCTCACGTTGACGCGATTATGTACTCATGACCAATGTGATGGAAATTCAAGTTTGTTTAGCCTGGATTAAAATGTTTTTCAGTCAGTGGGGAAGACGCTGGGAAAAATCGGCGATTGAGCGAGTGGGCCAGAGAATGGGCGAGAATGAGAGAAAAGAAGTCGTTTGTGCGTTTCATTGAACTCACAAAGACAACGACGATGTTATATAAGAAGAGGATTGTGTCTTTGCCAGAAAATCTCCGTGTATTATTCATCTTGGAGGAAATGATGACAAATGCGAAAATGGTACATTCGTCATGAGATTCGAGAACATGACAATGGAGCGCTATCCAAGCCAGGGAGACGGAGGAAGGGCAGAAGAATGAAACGAGGATTGTTCATCTCCATGCCCTACTCCATTCCCTGGTCGCTTCGTCTTGTCCACACGCATACATAAGTACATACACGCTCACTTTAGACCCCCATACATTAACGTCACCGCTACAACTGTAACACATCTGCGTCTCTATTTCCGTCCGTCTGAGTGACATAGCGACACAACTATCCTCCGTCGCTCTTATCCCCGCCACCAAATTAATGTCATTCTTACTCCCTAGTCATATAACTCGCTCAAACATTTTTTTATAAGAGTCCATACCATGATACACTACAAAGCTCTTACATGGATTATGAAAATCAACTTAGAAGTAAATCATGTATCCATATTTGGGGTTTCAAACACCATCAAGAAACCGGGTATGTAGTACGCAATTTCAGAATATTTCCAAACAAATCAAAACCTACTCAATATTTATTAAAAAGGCACTTGAAAGCACTGGCGTAACTATACGGTAAAACCCAAACAATCTTAAAAGAGAAAAAATGCATCTAAAACGCCGAAAACCTATTCGTTTTTAGTATAATTGCGGACCCATCTTGAACGCAGTTTGGGTGCATCTCAAGTGCTTCAAAACTACATCTTGGACTAAATGATGTGCTCGAAATGCACTTTTAATTAGTTTTAGTTGCAATTATATACTTTTATTGCAACTAAGATGCGCTTCAGATGCACCCAAAGTGCGTAAATGATAGGCCGTAATTAGGTATACTAAAAACTAGTAGGCTTTCGACCTCCGAAATGAGCCAATTTGTACAGTATACCGAGGGATGTAAGAAAATCTGCCTTGCCTGGTTCTGGCTAGGGATGTCAATGTTTTGGGGTTTGAAAAGTCGTGTACAAGATCAAGGTCCTTGGAGCCCAAGACACACCACTCCTTGTACAACCTTAGTCTTGTTGACCAGGATTTGAAATTCCTTGGGTACCCCAAGGCTCTTGGTTTGGGTTTTTCATTAACGTCACCAATTGCAATAAGCAAAAACATTTAAAATTTAAACGTATGTACCTATATGCTATGAAAAAAACACACAAAATCGTAAACTTTGTCCTTCAATATCTCCGCTCCTGGTTGAGAGGGACGAAAACCAATTACAGATATCGTGAGTTACATAACAGGCACAGTGACGGATATCCAAATTTTGTTAGTGGCACAAATCCAAAAATCCGTAAAAGCAAAGTGGCGTGCTTGTCAATTTCAGTTTTCCGTTATGGCGCCACTTTGCTTTTAGGAATGTTCTGGATTTGCGCCACTTTGCTTTTCAGAAAATATTGATATCCACCACTATGCTTCTTAACTCAAGATATGGAATCAGCATAAAAAATTGAAATTACTAGAATGTAAAAAAACGAAAAAAAAGTTCGCGGGTAAAGGTAATATATGCCAGAATTTTTTCAAAAAATTGTTCGCACTCTAAAAAAATGAACAATGCACCGTGACATAATTTATGACTGTTCCCATACGGTGACTAGACAAGGATAACTCCACATGGAGAAGTTATGGAGTTATCCTTGTTCTTTTTTCAGCCAATAAGAGGAGTCCTCCAATTACTAAAGTATTTTTGCCTTATAAGTGCGGATATTGCTAATCTTACAAATGACTTTAGCGATATGTTCAAAAGTGAAAGCATTACATAATGCTTTCTTTTGCTAAACCTCTCTAAAGCTAAAGCAAAAGTCCTAGTTTAGCGTTTGCCATAACTTGTCTATTGTTGGCCAGACGTCGGCTTTTTCTCGAGCTCGAAAACGCCCGAGACTTTAATTTTTTTCAAGCGCATTTTAACAAGTTAAGCGTAGTAGCCATTGGATTACGTGCAAACGAATTTTTACTATGAAAAATAAAGGAATTGTTTGCTGGAATTTCGAATTTCCACTATTTCTCGTTGAAAAAAGTTTAAGGTCCAAGTGCCATTACCAGGGTAAAAGAACCAAAATTTAAAAAAAAATCAATTTCAGATTGTACATCACATCTTCAAACCTTTTGCAATGGAATAGTCATGGTCACAATTCAAAAGGATAAGTGTGGGAAGAGAGGTGAACAAGAAGTGCATGTAGGGAAGTGGAAAATAACGGTGGCCTATCCCTGGTAATGTTGCAAAGATTAATAATAGTAGAAGATTGTTCCGACCACCTGTGTGCGGAAATGCTCAGGATTTTATTGCTTCCGACTTGTACTTCAGCTGGGAAACAGGCGGTGGAGCCAGGGTTCGGAATATCTACTCGGCAAGTAATCACCGCTCTTTCGAATTTCGGACTACTCCACAGAATACAAGCTCAGCGTTCCCCAGTCATTCTCTCATTTTCCCCTCTCATCCACAGCCTCGCTTCAACCCACACATTCAGTCATCAACTCACGAACCTCCACTCATTCATAAGTTTCATTTAATTCTTCCCCATTTCTCCTAACATTTTATCATCCTCCAGCTCCCTTGGTATCTTAGCTTTTAGCTGCCCTCCGTCTTCAACCATCGCCCCACCCTTCGTAGTTATCAAGTATCCTGTCATATTCAATTATTCATTATTCCTCAGTCGTAAACGTAAGTAGCGCAATCTCGTAAATTCCTTGCATTTTGTATTAAATCGTGTGGGAAGGAGTAGATTTGAATAATTATTCCCCCATGCAGGCAGGCACGAATTGCAACTAACTTTAAATCCTTACAACTTCCAACATCGTATTTTTTTCCATAATCTTGTTAGTATTAGGGAGCTACATATCATTTCATGACCGCCATTACCATGTCATGCAATTGCAGTCCTAATAAATTGAGTCCAAATCTACATAAAATGCAGGGAAATAAACAGTAAGCATTTTATATCCAGTCATCAAATGTTTGAGTTGAATCTCAAAAAAATGCACAGCTTTATGCACCGCTAATTGACTAGAGCGGAGCGTATGCCTAACTTTACAATGCTGGAGTAACAAAGGATGTAAAAGACACTCCAGTGAAGCGTAAGGGAATGGGCAATAACTGAACTTTTGAAAAGCAAAAGGAGGAATTACAAAGTATACACTTACGTTAGTCTACTGTATAGTAACTTACGCTCTCGACTCTCTGCATTGCTCTTAACCTCAAGGGGAGTGCAACACACACAACACAAGCATAAAATGATGAAGACAAATTACAAAACGATGAATGGGAAAAATTTAGCATCTCTGCAATGACGGCAAAGCAAGGCAAGAAAGGGGAAGAGGAAGTAGTTTCTGTTTGAGCGCGAGAATGCAGCAAAATGATTTGAAATGAAGATGGATTAACCACTTGGATCTGGATCACTTGGATGCATTGTGGACGTGATGATAAATGTGTCGAGAAACGTTAACTCTCTCTGCATCCCTCACTCGAATTCTAGTCCATTTTTGAAATTCCCCTTTTCGCATCATGATCATTATGATTATGATGATGCTATGCTGCAACTGACGATGATGGTTATGTGATGAGGCAAGAAATATTGACAGTAGCAGTTAGTATTTTTACAAGAATTGCTTATCATCAATTATCATTTTCTCTTTAAATACCAAAAAACGATTTTGCAGTGGAAATGACAAAATAATTAACCAAAATTCACTTTACTTTTGCCAAACACCATTAAATCCCTATTCAACAGCTGACTGACGATGATGAGACTCATTTGATAATCCCTGTATGTATGTACAAAGCTTCCTTCCTACATCTAAACTACACGGTACACTCTTATATTCTTGTATTTTCTGGTCACGTTTCATTAGCCCCGCATTGCATTCAATTGAATTGCATTGGGATTGAGATGCGACTTTGACAGTTGACAGGCACATAAAACAAACTTCTCGGATGGAATTCGGAATTGGCAGGGGAAATGAGAGAAAATAAGAACAACGCAATACCTTGTACGAGTGGAGGAAAGAAACGGATATGAGATGAGTATCGTGGTAGTGGTAATCCCTGTCGAAATGAAGAGTAGGACATTTTTACAGCAAATGGAATTATTTTTTGCTCCGTCGCAATAATCCCACACTACACGCTAAAAAAATAGTCGGACATCAATGGGGTTTCTATTATTTTCGAATAGAAATCACTAACAAAAACATCGATAGAGGAACCCATTAAATTCGGCAATAGTTTTAAATGTTATTGAGTTTTTAACAATCGCCTTTATTAAATCCATAGGGATTCATGTTAATCCATTTTATAGTTTGTCCTATAAAAATTAATGGAGACGGCTATTACATTTGTTACAAGATTCCCATTGATTAATGTAATAGTAACTTGTATTACATTAATAGAACTTTCTATTATGTAATGTCATAGATATGGTTTTGTTATCGGAAGTGGTGTAAGTATTTTTGAAATCGTGGCCACTGTTCGTAGCACTCCTTTTTCTTTAGCTTGGCTTCGCTAGCAAAGCAAGATTTGGGTTTTCACAAGAAACGTTCGCCGTTAGTAGTTTATCAATTACATACACGATGCACATGGAGATGCAATATGGAATACGGTATGGAAAATGCAATTGAAATAAACAGGATGGAAATTCATTCGTTGTCAAGAATGATTTGTGAAGTTTAATAGGATTCAATGAAGGAATAAAAATTCCGACCATTTCCCTTTCTTATGACGGCAGAGCCAGTGAGGCACAGGGATGATCGGTCGATCCGCATTACAATTTTAATACCATTCATTCCCTGTCCGATGCGGGGCAAGGCGATAGCAATGCGATACCTACAGTGATAACGTCGTCGTTCCTGTCGTACAAATATGGATGGGAATGTAACTCAGGTCTTCACTCCTTCATTCCAAAGCTTCACACGCTCCTCCACTTTTCAATTGTCCTTAGAACACTGCATTTTCAGGATTTCCAGAATTCTGAGTTGTAGGATTTTCAGGGTTTAGACTTTGATTAAAGTGCAAGTATGAGGCGAGCACACCTTAGTTCAGTAGCGTAACTAGGCATAGGCCACGTGTGCCTAAACCTACTTTATAAAATACACTGCCTTCTTTAAGATTTTCACGAGGAAGTTTTTCCAGGACAACACGAAAGAAATCCTGCGGGCGCTACTGCCTCAGTCCACTCAGGCAGATCATATTCATTCCTCCCACCGGCATCTGTCATCTTCGCATCCTGCCAAGACTCAGGAGCGAAGCTGAAGTGAAATCCAAATTTTCGTGATCATAATCATTAATGCTGTTGTTTATACCCTCCATTCATCCGGATGGAATCTGCAGTGTGACTCTCTCCATCATGTATGTAATTCCTACGTAGACACAGACAATTCGGACGACGGAGCAAGGCAATAATAAATACGTGTGAAAGGTCTGCGAGGAAAATTCCAGGACATTCGAATGCAATCGAATGGCAATCACTTGCTCTTACGCGTAGTCTGCATACCAACAAAACTTTGCTGATCATGAATTTAGACCACGACTGTGGTGGAATGTTTGTAATAGAAAAGTCCAAGGATGATTAATATGCGGTTGTACTATTACTTTCACTCGAATGCAAGGGACCAAGACTTGAGCAAGGATCCATAAAAAGTAACGAGTCATTCTAGATCACATCAACTCCCACAATAACAATCTCTCAGCCATTCGCCACAGTACTTTCATTCACTTCATCCAAAATCCGAACGGCAAGTCCACCATCTTCCATGCAATCTGTGTACTTCTCACAAAACGTTTCCTTAAAACACGCAAGCCACCTTCATCACTCCATTCAATTCCTTTAGTTTTCTACTTTTATTTCAAAACAGCATCGAGTCATTTGACTGCACATTAATAAAAATGTTTTCAGTGAAGGTCTTTATTTAGTAAATTTCGAGTGTAGTGCTTACAACTATGTATTGTATCTACGCATATATTAACCAAAATATGTACATAGAAATTATTGCAAGTGTTAAATCCACTTGGCACTAATATAATAAAAAAAAGTAGCAAGAGAGGTACAAGATTGCAGTTAAAATCCTTATTTAAAATTCTTAACTTTAGGTGAATTTGAGATGCACCACAACTGCGCTTTTAATCACACTAAATCCTACGTTTATGGCTCCTTACATGCAACAGTTGTTACTCTGTGTGTCTATTATCGGAAATCAATGCAATTGTGTACTGAATGACCTGACACATGAATATCACAAACTCAAAATCAAATTCAGTTTTTATAGTGTATTTAGTGCAATTATGAACCCAGTTCGGATGCTTCAGCTCTCTTAAATTGCATCTAGTAAATATAAAAACATGAAAAGTGCATGTAATTAAGCACATCGCTTTAGTTGCGACTTTTAAAAAATGGCGTCCTATTCTAAATAATCACTCTAAAAAATGTGAAAAATAAAAGTTAAAATGTCACACGCATTTATTCCATTTTGTAATTTAGCCCCCTTGGATTTAGTTCATGTTGCTTTTAGTAGCATTTGGATTTATATCATTTTGACTCTTTACCAACGTCATACAATAAAAATAAGCACGAGTATGTTGTTCGCGTTTTAGCTTCATTTTGTCTGTCTTAAAATTCTTGAGTTTTTAAATGTAGCGAGGAAATAGATAATCAAGGGAATGAAATGCTGCATAATATTCTGCTGCATCCGTTTCTATTTTTTACTTCAATTCTTCCTCCGTCATTCATTTATTCCTGCCGTTGAGTTCTCTTGTTTTGTCCTCCTTGTACTATGCACTTGCTTATGGCAATCCCATAATATAACGTTTGATTTGGAAAAATAGAAAAAATTCACATCATATCTGGTTTTCTTTATATAACTCTCTTGAGCTACTCGAGCCTCTCCCGCACCCTCACAAAAGTTGCCTTGGAAGGGAAGGGTTTTATAGGTATATCTGTACTGGCACTTACAAATGCACACAAACAAACCAATTAAGAATTGGATAAAAGACTTGAAATTATGAAGCACTGCTGGAAAGTCTGTTTAGTCTCACTCGGAAAGTTGGGGAATTAAAAGTTAAAATGGTTTCCAAGACATCTCTTAATTTATTGCTAGTGGAAGTTGGAATTGGAATAGGAAGGGAAGAAAGAGTGTGTGGTTTCATTGTCGCTCCCTTTATCTTTCCCTTTGACTTTGTGCAGGTCACATGAAGAAGGGAAAAAGTCTTTTCCCGCTGGTATTGGTTTAGTGGTTTGTTAACTGAGTGCAAATGAAAAATACATATGGCTAGGCCTTAACTTGCTACACTATGGTAGTAGTAATGGGAACTCGTCGCGTCCTCATTCATTCCCTCGACTCGGCTACAGATGGAAAAGTGTTTGCGTACTCCACACTGCTTTCCAACTCATTGCTCGTCCGGCCTTCGTCTCCAGTGAAGGGAGAGATGAGACGGAAAGCAACTGTCAGAGTGATTTTACAGTGGGATAGATGTACTCGTGTCGTCAGTGACAAACTTTATCCCGATGACGATCTAGCAATCTGCGGTTGATAAAGCGAGACACAAAGACAAAGACCAAGACCAAGAGCCAGGGAGAAGGATGTGGAGAAAGCTGGTGGCTCATGAAAAATTCATTGACATGGAAGGCAGACGAGAAAAAGTCCGTGGTGTGGCGATGCAGTGTTGCGCAAGGGTTTGGTTCCTTTCGATTTGTTTTTGTTTGTGCATGTGGGTTTGGAGGGCAGGGTATAGGAGCAACTGTGACATGACATAATGTGGCCAATGATGGATCCATACCAGGACCGCATACCTACTTACTTGTCTCTCCCGTCCCCTTTCGCTCCCCTCCCCAGCCCAGGTCTCTCAGTATTAACCCAATTGCCTCTCCATATCTCGTGCTCCAAGTGCCACTGAAGCTGAGCCAAGCACCAATGAAGGAAGACGAGCAGCCTTGTTCATACACAAAATACCTTCTCACTCACTCACTCACTCACTCACTCACTCACTCACTCACTCACTCACCCAAGGACGAATGTACTTGGCGTAATGGCATTTGTGGATCAAGTGTGCATATGAAAACCAATCTGCTCGTTACGTATCTCCAGCCTATGACTCGATCTTCTTGAGACCTACTCTGACTCTATTCCGGTCTGGCCGTGTATGTATGTACTCTCCTCTGCCCGCTGTCAACTCCGTCTTTCCTCGCTCACTCTTTCCTTTCCGCTCCAGTTTAAAAGACCCAGAGCTAAGGGCCTGCGGGTGAAATGAATACAGAGGAAAAGCCGAGTTCGTCAGCTTAGTTGGGAAATTGAGGAAGAGCAGAAGAAAATGAGTTGAGTCGCATGTGGATTTTTGCAAAGCGTGCCTTATTTATTGAATTACATGGAATAAATCAAATGAAATGTCGCGAGCTTATTGCACGCCTAGGCGGATAGACTAAGCTCAAGTAGGTACAGGTAGCTAACAGCGTCGCTTTCCATTTCCATTTCTCCTTCCATCTGTCTCCTCTTTTCGATTTATCCCAATCCTGCTCTTCAGACCAAGGATAGAGTCTCCCGCCGTCGTCTCCAAACCTCACGTTCGCACTGCACTGTTGCTCGGCTAATAGAACCGGATGATACGGTAGAGACTCATGCACACGTGCTAGGCTTGGGCACGGTATAACCTGGCACTCATCGTCAGACCCTTCCCGCACCGACTAGACCTATGCACTTGTTTAGTTTGCGTGTTGGGATTGATGGGGAGACAGTGAAATGAAGGAGAGAGGAATGATGAGGGTGAAACGGTCGGAAGGTAAGTTGGTTTGGAGAAGGGAGCTGAGAGACGAGAAACATGAGCTGACATTCATCTGAATTCTAATTCTAATCTCCTCGCATCCATGTATTTCCGACTAAGCATTTCCACTGATGCAGCTGACTGGGCAAATATTGAGTACCTATGTAAAAGACATCCATCTCCGTTTCCACCTACAACCGCGTCTCTCTCGCTCCTTCCCACGACCTCCTTGCGCCATAAGTCATGTGCAATCTCCTCCACAGCCCACCTCAATGTCTCAACAATCGCCCAGCAAATTCCCATACAACCACATTCCCACCATGTCGAGATCCTTTCTACCAGTCTCTATTTCCTAGCCTTTCAAACACACTCAGACTTGGACCTCCTCCATACATGAATTACTACTTGAGTCTACTGGAGGAAACCACAAGTATTTCGTTGTTTAAACACATTTTCCAAAGTTTCCTGGCGCTGGCTCAGGCTTTGGCTTTGGCTTTGGCTTTGGCTTTGGCTTTGGCTTTGGCTTTGGCTTTGGCTTTGGCTTTGGTCTTTGGCTTTGGCTTTGGCTTTGGCTTTGGCTTTGGCTTCCACTTTCGTTCTCTGACTCTAGCGCAGTGGAAGCGATTACCCGAGTACCTACACGTAAGTAGGTATGCTTGGTTGGATTGGCTTGGATTGGATCGGATTGGATTGGGTTGTATCTATGTGCGAGATAAGACGAAGAATTCGAATGCGAATGGACTCGAGAAGAATGGGTGAAGAATATTCGAATTGAGCTGAACGTGTTGTGTGCCTTCTCTGTGACACACACGTCCTTATGCACAGGCAGAGTTACTTGTGCTTCGAACCACTTAAAAATAAAAGATAGCAATGTTAAAATAAAGATAAAATAAAATTGTTTCAAGTACTTAGCCGTGGAGTTAAGAGTTGGTGCTGGTGGCTTGGGCTGTCTGTTGTTCAGACTATTTTTAGTTCCGTAGCTCAAGTACCTGCACCGGCACCGTCAACAGTGCCGTCTCATCTCACAATCCTCAGTCCCATTTAGTAACATGACCTGGCTTCCAGATGTGCGTGCGCTACTTACAACATACACTCACTCCTCGCTCCCTTTCCTCGGCACTCATCCACATACGTACTCACCTATACCTACTCCATCTCCCATCCTACCTTCACCAACACAACAGCAACAACTATAACCGTAACCACAACTAGGCAAACGGCCTCTGGGGCTCTGCCACCTGCGATCTCCGAATCCTTGAAATTCCCTCCTCAATTCAACTCAATTCACTCTCATCATGTCATGCTCCATAAGATCCATTGTTCCTTTTTTTGCGTAGGAACAGGCAGTCCCAGTCATCCCGTCCACTTCTACCTACCCATGTACATATGTACCCCTGCCCTTTCCTCCGCCTCCCTCCGCTCCCAGCCGAGCAAATAATACCAAGCAATCCTCGCGTAACAACCTCAGACAGGAGGAACAACCATCAGTAATTGTTTAACTTTCAACTAAGCTTCGCCAGCTCATTAGGACTAATAAACAAGATATCGGTAAGGAATCGGGAACGGTAACAAAAGCAAAGACAAAATCAAAAGCAAAAGAAAAAAGCAGAGGGAAATAAGACAAAATCCCGAGCACAAAATGAACAAAGCACAAAGGAAGAGCTTGTTTGGGACTTGGGACGCACAGTCCTGAACAAACTCTTCCGAAACACTCAGAAGAAAGTCTGATTGTTTCGCAAGGGGCAATTATGCTCATTTGAAAATACCTTAGAAATGAGTGTAGAATGAGAGCAGAGTATGTCATGCAGGTACTCCACTGTGCTCAGTGTGCCCATCCGACAAATTCAGCCACTCATCCTCCGCCCGATCCCATCTACTCACTCACTCACATCTCCAAAACTTTTCTCCTCACGTTCCCTCCCTGTGTTCTTGACACAAGGTTTGGAGCGGCACAATGAAACTTCTCGTCCTTTCCCGGTCGACCGTTGAGAGGACCATAGGAAGGACCTGGACTAGGCCGAGGGCTGGACTGATTCATTGAGACGCTCGTTATCTCTCTCACCTGCCTCCAGTTGATGAAACGGTGATGGTAGACGGAAGAAGAAGAAGAAGAAGAAGAAGAAGAAAGGAAATGCGGAAGAGAGGGACGAGTGAGATTTGTAGATGTAGATTTACTGGCACACTGAGAGATACAGACGGAGATAGATGGAGAGCATGAATTATTGACAGGATGGTGGAGACGAGACAGTTGGGGAATGGGGAGCGTATGGGGGGAGTTGCTCCGATTTGCTTCCCTTTTCCCTCCTGTACTCGCTCCGATTGGAAGAGTTAATGGCCGTTGGAAGTGTTGGGAGTGTAAATGAGTGAATTAGTCAGACGACGTTGTTTGGATGGGACGGAGATGGAAGTAACTTAAGACAATATGTTATGCCCAAGCCAGCTGGAGTTGATTTGACAAGTTCGTAAATATTTAGAATATCCGCGATACTGTCTTAAACTGGATTTCACGTCACAGCTTCTATTCTATCAATCTGTTCCACTACACTCTGCCTCGTCTCGCTGCTGTATAGAAATACATACAAGCATTCCTCACATCCACGTGCATACGTTGCTCCTGCCTGCACAGACACCTGATACGTGTAGCTGGTGGATTTTCTCGTTTCCTTCCATTCGCAGTTTCACATCCATTCACATTGACATTGACAATGCAATGGTTGGGAGTTTGGTGGGAAAGCGTCTTCCGGGTCTCACTCCTCTCCTCTGCCCACCCTTCCTGCCTGATCCGTATTTCTGTCTGTCCTTCTCCTCGAGTTCCTCGGCGCGCAATTACCCAACCGAGTTTAAATGCTAAAGAGGCTAACTGCCTCGATGATAGTGTGATGGTGGATTTGTGTTTAGGTGGCTGTGGCTATTATGCTCTGTAGTGCTATCTACAAACACACCTGGTTGTGCCTCGACAGACAAATGTAAATCCGCTCCGTGGCTGTGAAGGTGACGGTGACTGTATACTTAGCTACTCAACGGCTATGACGCAAACATCACTAGTCACTCGCTCTCCTTCACTCGGCGCCCCACTTTACACGAGGCAGTCAGGCACGGCAGACCAAAGTAGGCATGTAGGCAACGCTCTACCTCCCAACTCCAGCTCCTCTTCCTCTTCCACTCCCTCATCACCCATCATCTCCCACTCTCCCGGCACCCAATTCTGCTCCCGCCTTTCACAATCCCAATTGACACGTGCCCTCTGCCGCACACATCCAGACAATGCGCTCCCGAATGCAAATGCACAAACCAATCACCTGTATACCCCACGGCCAACTATGTCCTCCAAGTTTGGCAAAATGACTGTGGCAAAATACAAAATCACAAAACCATAACGACAAAACGCAGAAACGATTTTGACAAAACACAGAGCCATAATGGCAAAAGCAGGAATAACTTCATAGCGCTTATTCCATGTTCTTAATTTAGATTTGCTGATAGATTGATTAAACACATGTTGGCAAAACCAAAGTCGCGAATCGGATATTTTGGCAATAAAAAACGGATAGTTTGGAAAAGTATTTATTCCGGAATTTTCGGTGCGGACAAAATGGCAAAATGATAATAAAAAATAGTTAAATTCAATCAAACAAGAATTAGTTGCGCAATGGCTGCATACAAGGCCAGACCGTAGTGCCACGTATGTACACAATAAAATTATAACTTTTGAATAATCTAAAAGAAATCAATTAATAATATTATATCTAACTTAGATGTGTAATCTCAACACTCAATAAAATTGAAGTTTTTATGGAAATTAAATATAAGTTGCAATCGAAAAGGAAAGCCTTGATTCAGTCGTTGTACAGCATATACCAAAAAAGATTAATGGGTGGATTCCATGTAGCGCCTATGTAGGTTTCCCAAAAATATTTGCGTGTAGTGGTTTGCAAGCTGAATTAATAAGTTTCATTATCCGTCCAAATCTGCTGCGTACAGCTTTAGGGAAAAAATGCTAATGAATACAATAAATTTTACTCGTAAAGCAAGTTCGGAATCTTCTCAGTATCTTTCTTGTAATCCAAGCTCTTTTAAACTTTTCGGTAAATATTCTGAGAATTATGAAACAAACAACCAGCACGTTTGTAAATGCTGTCTCGAGTACATTTATTAGAGCAAGCTCAAAATCAACTACGGTATAATGTGGATCCAAAAAACATTGAATCGTTTTGCTATTTGTGCGTTTCATATGAGACAAATACGTAATTAACTTTTCATTGTAAAAAAACTAACAACAACTGACCATGGAAATCACAAATTGCTCAACCTTGCAGACCCACTGACATTAGAACATTATGGAAATTCAACGATGCTTATGTTAGGGAGGCTTGTTGTCGCATTGTTTTTAATACTTACCAGTTATTACTTTGCTGTAAAAATGACCGTCTTTGTTTTACCAAAATGTCCTTTTCTGTTTTGCCAAAATATCTTCCGTGCTTCCAACAAAAATAGTTTGTCAAAACGGCTTTTGCCAATATATTATATCCAGACATCCTTAATTTAATACAAAAATGTAAATTCAGACTTTTAAATGCGCCTAAGTCAAGCTACAACCAAGTACTTTGGGTGAGTACAAATATTTGAAGTTCGACAAGGTTCAGTCTGTAATTAACAATGGGTGGATATGCATTTGGAAAAGTTTTGCCCAAGTGATGAAAATCGTTACTCCTTGTCTGTATCCTGTTGGACACTATTTCAAGAAATGTTATCGTATGTGACGCATTTTCCAATCTGGCTAAAATAAAAATTGAGTACATAGATGCGTAAATCCAACTTTACTTAGACCATACTTTCGCAAGTTAGCAATAGCTGGCGTGTGAAATCACAACTAGCTACTGGTCAAGTAGCTAGCAAAAAAGGGAAAAACAGTAGTTTACCTAAAGGCTGTTCGTTAAATACGTTAGGTATAAAACAGAACCTGCCATCCCGTAACCAAAACTGCTCTTTACATTAACCCACATAATTATTATAGCAGAATCGAGACAATGACCACTGTTTATCACCCACCGGTTTTTGTTACGTTATTTGCGAGTAGCCCCTTGTGAGATGTAAATCAGCTTTCATTATTTGTTTGCTTGCATGCAAAGAAATAGTGAGTTTTCAAAATATCATTACGATGTTTTAGATTGCAAGAATTTCTATGTAGCACGGAATTTTAAATAAAGAGAGAGAGAAAGTAATAACTTTATTACACTATGTATTACCCACAGCGGTAATTGCCAATATGACACAGTAAAATACAAACACTTTTTAAGTATTAGAAAATACATACATATGGGTTACTATAGCCGTAAACCCGACAACGTGACTCTCATCGACTCGGCTCTCAGCGCAAAATATTATAATACACACATTTAGTTTGAGATTGTTTGAGATTCTCAAATAATAAATCTGTAGAAATAGTTCAAATTTTTTAGGGACGAGAGCCGAGTCGATGAGAGTCACGTTGTCGGGTTAACGGCTATGATTATGATTTTTTTTGAAAGTTCCAAACAGTACATCCTAAAACTAAGTAAAACTAATCTTAAGTAAAAGTTGTCTTGTTACTTATTACTCTCTTGCTACTTTTTTATTATATTATTGCTAAGTGGATTTAACACTTCCAATAATTTCTATGTACATATTTTAGTTAATATATCCGTAGATACAATACATAGTTGTAAACACTACACTCGATAAATAATAGTAATCATTAATTCGTCATAAAAACATACGTGAATACGGACACAGTTAGAAAGTTCAATAGGAAGGAAGAAACTTTCGGTGAAGTAAAGCCTCATTTAAGGAAAAAAAGCTAGACGCCAAAAAGAAAATGGCATTCATTAAAGTTTCAGTCTCAATTTTTAATAATGGTAATAATTTAAATACGACAGTTTCTTCACGCAACGAATTTTAGGTTATGCTCTATTTGAATGTGCAAACAATATTAAATTCCCAAACATCCTTATATTCGCTCAAAATAAATTCCGAAAATGCTGGAGATTTTCTCAGTTTTTGTTTGTCTCAAAAATGAATTCCCAACATGCCGAGAATTTCCCAAACTTTTAATTGCCCTGAATTTCCTCAGGCATAAAGTCCCAACACGCCGGGAAATCCATTTTTTATTTGCTCAAGATTTACTCAAAAATAAATTCCCAAAATGCCGGAAAAGCCAATTTTTATTTTCCCAAAATTTCTTCAAAAATAAATTCCCCAAACGCCGGAAATTTTCCAATTATTATTTGCCCAAAATTTCCTTCAAAATAAATTTCCAAAGTTTTCCCAATTATTTTGCACATCTCCAGGGAATTCATTTTGAGGCATCGCTAACAAGTATATACACACCAGGAAATGACTGTCCTGAGAGCTGTGTATGTCACAACGATAACAAGAGGAAAAGGCCTAATGACTGGGTCACTAAGACTGTGTCATCAGTGCTGATATTATTCAATTCGCGAGTCAATGAAGGAATAACAGATTTAAAACATCTACTACGCTTACAAAGAATAGAAAGAAGAAATACGGTGCCAGTGTTTTTTGTTTTGTCTTGCAGCTACAAGTTTTGCCATAGTCGTTTTCCGTTTTGCCAAAATGGTATTCAGTTTTTTCACTTCTGCCAACATAATTTTTGCCATTATGGTATAGCACAACACGTTCCCCCACATTTCCAATACACATTACATTGTCTTGTGAACAATGACTGTGCACTTGATGCTGATCGGAGTGGGTGGTATCATTTATCCGCCTGCTCGCATAATGCATAATATTATTTATTGGAACAAGCAATTCAAACAATGCTAGACGGAGCGGCGGTGGAGTGTGCGAGAGAGCGGCTTCATCTGAGACGACATCGTCTAGAAGAGGAGAGGAGCGAGTGGAAACTAGAAAGGTATTCATGAATGAGTTGAATTGGAATGTCAAATACAAGCGCAAGAATGCTTCTACACCCAGACCAGCATCTTGTACGCCGCATATACGTTCTACTACTGGCCATTATCCATCTTCTCAGAGGGAACTCGTTGGCAATTTCATTCTACTCTCGCCTGCACGCAGTTCGGATGCGAATTTAATAATCCTCTGCCATTTGGAACATTGAGAGCATTACGATTCGACCAAAACTCGGCCAATGCAAAGTAACGGAACATGTGATGTCGAGCCAAGAGATTGTGATTTACGTCACGGGGATTATTGGAGGAGATTGGGCTGAGAAAGTGGAGATTGTTTGTGCATCTGCACCGGTGCGCAATGCCTTGACTTTGATCACTCTTCTCATCACTTGACATTCGAACATTTAGCTGCGGGAGCAGATCATAATTTGAATCATAATTGGGAGACAAAGCAGGATGCAAGCAACTCAGATTCCACTTGTCTTTCAAACGGCGAATGGCTATGAGGAGGAGAGCAGAATTGCGAATATGGTTTCATGTAGTAAGTGCGGATTTGGGTGAGTGAGTGGGTGGGAGTTATGGACAGCCACGAGTCGACAAATCGACCCGAAACTCGAACCGAACCGAAATTTTAGGTTAAAATTTTCATATACCAAACCGGCCAGAAAAAATTCTCAGCTCGAGCCGAACCGATACTTTATCAGTTCAATATGTATGTCTAAAAACCTAAACCGACTCGAACCAAAACTCGAAAAAACATTGTAGTAGTGCATGTAAAATTATAATCCAATCAAAAATGCTTAATTCCAATTTGCATTGCAGTTGTTTTGCTTTTAAAAATCTTTGAAACTACTTCAAAGCAATCGGAGTGCATTAATAAATAATAAACTTAATTAAAAGAAGCAGCCGAACCGAAAATAATATCTTTGGTTGGATTAATTATCGTATTCGAACCGAACCGAAACTCGAACCGACTCGAAAAATTTCGGTTAGACTCGAACCGTGGCCATCCTAAGTGAGAGTTAATGGAGTGAGCTTGTGGCACTCAACTCTGGACAATTGTCGACTGTGGATGAGAAAAGGAACGCTCAGCAAACAAGACCAAGTCAGAAAGATGGAGCTTAACTTTCCGTCTCCGTCCCACCAACAACCAACTCATTCCAGTTAACGAGCTTGTGATTAATTATTCCATGGGCTTGAGAACATGCTCCGGCGACAGTTCAGAAACTATTTATAATATTCTACATTCATGGCATTTCCGTGACTTCGCATTAACTTCTCTCCCTCTCTCTCTCTCTCTCTCTCTCTCTCTTCGAGATTCCATACCTGCCTGTCCAATGACTTGGCCAACGACTGAATACCGCATCCGCTATCCTGTCTATCTATGAATACTTCTAGAAGAAGACAACACAAGCTCCGCTTCCCTTTCCTTCCACCGTCTGAGTCAAGTGCACTGTCCACCATGGAAACTCATAGTTTGCCATCACTTGACTTGAAGCAGGGAACTTGCATCTACTGCATGTAGTCTTGGCACTCTACTCTATACCTACCTACACCTGATCCACCTCTGGCTCCTGCACCGCTTTAGATTCCCACTTCCCACGTACACCGTACCGTACTTCATCAGCAGTCGGGTCGGAACGGTTAAATGTGTGTCTTCTTGCTCCCACAGCCCACAACCCGATGCAAGGCTAAGTACTAAAACTTGAGCTCTACCTGCATCTACACCTCCTCTCCAACTAAAACGAGTCGCACCACAATCCAAATTATTTAGTTTCATAATCTCTCAGTGGAATGCCGAGTTCGAGTTGAGAATATACAAACGGCAAATGGATACGGATTCGAAATCCGAAACGAGAGAAACAAAGTGCAGAGTCAACTCCTCAGAATTTTCATAAATAAGCACTCATACTTGGCTCGAGTTTTCATTTCCCGGTCCTCCTTCCGTTCCTCGGTGCTTCATTAGAGGGATAAATAATGCAAGCCGGGTCAGAAACGGTTGAATTCTTATTGCAATGGAATTATCACGTGGCAGGTTCCAGAGCGTTCTGCTTAGAGAATCCAATCTCGAGTCCTTTTCAAAAATCTTCGAGATCTCCTTCGAGATTGAGATTTTAACCGTGTAGATCTAAACCTTTTGCATTGCGGATTGTTTCGAGATTTGAGATTGAGATTTACTCCCGAGATCTCGTTCACTGTACGATTATTAGATCCGTACATGCTCAAGTAAAAGAGAGAGAGAGAGAGAGAGAGAGAGCAACTAAACTTAATTGAACCCACGTGCCGAACACGCATTCCATTAAGTAATTATTGTAATTGTAATCTTTATTCCAGAGTGGAGTCAAAGGAAGTGAAGGTACAATGACCATTGGAGGATTTTTAGTGGGAAGGTTTACCGAGGATAAGTCTCAGTGTGAATAGGAAACCGGCCAGAGCAAAGTGGAAATGCCAGAGCTCAACTTAACTACAAGTTGTAGGAAACTTTTCTCTGTTCTCTGCGCTTCTAATGGATTGACGGGGCGAGGAAGAGGGACGGAGACTAGAATTAAATGAATGACAACGAAAGACAGCTGCATGCAGTGTATCCTCCAGGGTGGGGCTCAGAGGCTTCGGCCTGGGCTTGAATGACATGCAGAAGGAGACGAGGAGACAGAGGAAGACGCCGACAATCCCCGACCTGGCCAACCCAAACGCAGCCTTTCCACCCGATCTGTCATATGGTCACATCACATGCCTCACATTCACATCTTAGGAGCCACTACCCATTCACACTCACCTCATCTCCACACTCGGTCTCGCGATTACCAAGCTAATGAGCAACACAGCAATCGACTTGCTTAGTTAAGTCTGCTCTTCATCTCAGCCTCATAATGCCCGGACATTAATGGAGAGTCAAGAAGATCGAGTGGGAAGCTAAAACCAAGGAAGAGACTGGCAATGAAATCGATACGGACACCGTCTCGAAATGTAATATTGGAAAAGTGAGAAGGAGAGAAAGAGAGCGAGTACCGTTCCACCAAATGGTTTCTCACAGTGAGCAGTTTCAGTGTCAATTCTCTCCTTGTGCTCTGTGATGTATTGCATCACTGCCGTCGCCGTCTTCTTCCCCACAGCAACAATCAAGTGGAAGTGAGTGTGTGGGCATTATTACGTATGCTTCCCTCCCTCTGCTCCACTTGCTACACGAGCTTTCGCCCCGTACTCCCTCCCCAATCTCACCAGTCAGTGATACACATTATTGAGATTGCGATTCCCTCTCTCGTCTAGTCTTTCATTGTCTCGCTTTATATTTCTTATCTTCCTTATAGCATAGCATTCCAATACATTTATACATTACATTGCATTACTTAGTTCAAGTACCGGACTTCACTGCACATACCTACATAGGTATGTAGCATAGTAGGTACTTTTCTTATACGCTTTCCACTCGCTGCTCTCATTCAGTCCCGCTTTACTTGCCCATTTTGACTTATTTTACACTTGCCAAGGAGCGAGAGGGAGAGTCTGGAAATCAAAGTGGAGGAAGATGGACTGACTCGAGCAGCCGATGGATGAGTTGGAAACAAGTTAGGACGGCTGCGGAGACAGAGCCCGGGAGGAAAGGCTGGGATAATTGCGTGTGAACAAGCAAAGTTAAGTAAGGGAGGGAAGGTTTGGGATGAAAAGGAAGCTGTACAAGTATCTATGACATTGTTAGGCATACGAGGACAGACAAAAGACGGCGAGGATGCATTTGTACATGGATTTGGAGTCGGTGCGGAGACTTTAGCCGAGTGAAGGAGCTGATTCCACTTAAGGACTCGCAAGAACATTAACATTGGATTGAATAGATCAAAACCTCTTTTCATTCCTCCTAATTTTCTTTTCTTCCCAACATTCCATTGCGCATTGAGTTCCTGTATTACACACCATACCATACCACAACCCTCACTCCAGTCGCATTATTTTCCTTGTATGTATTCCACGTACACTTTCGCAGATGAGTGCCACACAGTATTCTCATATTCTGAGATTCCTCTCCTCGCCCCGACTCCAACACATGTATGTAGAGAGAGGGACCGGGAGAGTCAAGCCACGACGTGTGTGAAATGCCGGAGTAAGACTAGCACGATTACATCCATATATTCCAAATAAAGCCGGTCGTCTGTGTTGGTTGGTGCGGGCGAGGAGAAGGAAGCAAGGAGGTTCGGAAGGAGCTGAAAGGAAGTGGAGCCACAGAGCTGTATGATGGTGTGGTGGTGGGAGAAACAGTGACATGATAGCTGCAGAGAAAGACTTGTTTGCTAGGAGGAAAGGAGGCCCAGGACGCGAAATGAAGCCGGAGGAAAGGAGGAGATGCGAGAAGAGTCGGAGAAGAACATTTGAGCGGAGAGCAAAGAAGAAGCCGATGCGAAGATGCGATGATGCGATGCATGACTACAGCCAAGTGGAACTCAACTGGTGTAAAAATCTCGTGTAGTCTGGCCAACTTACGTTCGTCTCAGCTCGTTGCATGATTGAATTTAAGGTGCCTATAATTCCTGGGGTAGTTGGTCAATTTGGCAAAAACTTTCAAGAATAAAACACGACGAAACCGGCATGCGACGAAACTGGTTAGGTTAAACATGGAAGCAGTGGATCAGCAACGGGGGTGAGGACAGGGGGGACATGTACCTACCTCCCATAATTTTTTAGGCGTAATGTTAAAGCATAGGGGTACTCATGTACATAAGTTCTTTGTCCCCGCCTGAAAATTTGAGGTACTGCATGAAAGGGCTTTTTGACAACACACAATTTTAAAGGTATTAAAGTATTAAGTAAAGTAAGCCACCTAAAATATGCATCATATCATTTGTATCGTATTCCTATTTTGACTGTGGGCAACTTTGAGAAATGTATTATTTTCACTATTAGTTGTCGCAAGTTCTTCACCATGGCTATTTCTCAAATTAATTACCTATTTGTCCCTCATAAATTATACAAAACCCTGAGATTCACAAACCAAAATGGTTGATCGGAATGTATGCTGTTACACGTGGAAGGCTGGCATAAAATACGTCAGTCACTTCTTCAAAATTGGCTGCCCCTCGTTTGGAGATTATTTTCAAAATTCCAATGCGAATAGAATATCACTGAACTTTAGCTCGAATAGACTTAAGAAAATAATTAATTCAAAACAAAAATTATAGACTTGTGACAATTAAACTAAAAAGGAAAAAGCTTCGAATTACAAAACTACCAGTTTCCAGACAAAAAGTGTTGCCAAAAATGCCTATAGTTATGGACCATGGTTATGGACCATTGCGAGTCTTGAAAATTTGAAATCGAACGTGAAAAGCAAATTGACATGGATACCAATTTTTTGATTTTTTTTGGGAATTTCATGAGACTAGCAACGAAAAGAAAGCGAAATGCAATTAATTATTCTGAAGGCCGTCCAAGGCTAATGCTAATGCAGCTGGACTAAAGTTCTTACAGTCCACCTGCCTTCAATTCAAATTGTCTGCATGAAAAATTCCGAAATAAAACATTTTGCCAAAATGTCCTATTTTGTTGCCATTGGTTTTTCCAAGCTGGTGGTCGCCAATCTGACTGCAAACTGCAAACGAATTCCCGGCGACTTTTACTACTTGCAGCCAACCAACCAACCAGCAGTCCCTCCACACAACCCACCAACTTTCCTCTAACGACTTATCACCACATCAAGCTCCAAAGTTTGTCCCTCCCGGACATTGTTACTCCCCACGCCTCAGCGAGACCGTGGCTTGTCTGCCTGTGGCTGTTGTGCGTTGGGAAGATGATCACAAGTGGAAAGTCACAAGTTGATGTGCCGAGAAGCAGGACAGAAAGAGACGGAGTCACGTCACAGACAGCCTCACAACACAGACACGCACCACAAAAAGCCAACACTGCTTATCCTGGGAAAACCATGTGCCTGATAGAGTGAGGACTCGTGTGGCACACAACAACTGCTGAACGTGGAAGGTATCGGCTGTGCGATGGAGCATCGTGGAGCCGACGAGCGAGAGCTGGACGAGTGAGTCAAAGCGATGCTGTCGATGTTCTCCGAGAAAGTGTAGTGGCTGCTGGGCTGAGTCTGATAAGTTTTGGCTCCCGTCGTGCCGTTCAACTTGGAGCTCAGGCGAAGGCAACAAGTCTGCGTTGGACGATGCTGTATGTATGCTCAAGGAGGATGGATATGCGGGTGATAAAGGAGATACCTATACACAGACTACGCTACAGGTACCGCTAGACTACGCTTTGTGAGGGGAAATGGATGGTTTCCATTTGATAGTAAATAATTTGCTAACCTGTTGAACAAGTGGAATAAGAGTTTTCTCGATGCTGCGGGTCCGAATGCTGGGGAAGAAGGGACTAGAGCCGACGGTCGCTTGGTCGTGGAGTTGGTCATCGGTAGGACTGGAGGCGGAGGTGAAGGTTTGGCGGATTGCCCCGCAATTGTTGCCACCCTCCTCGGACAGAGAACCGGGTGAGAAGGCCGAGGCCATATTCATTCTTTCTCGGTCCCTGTCTATCGCAAAGCGCACCTCAGTCCAAGTCTCGTACTTGTGCTTGGGCTCTGCCACTCGAACGCATCCATCACCATTTGTGTCCTCAGGATACGCGTCTTGTTTGACACAGGCACGCGGAGGTGAGCACTGACAATTCTCAGTCTGCACAACCAACAGCACTTGACGGCGAATGTGACTTGCGATCTGAATACATTGCCTCCGCATCCATAATCCACTTGATGTGGCTGTGGGTAGTCGTCATGTGTGGGCCTGGAATCACGAATAACTCGACGCGCTTGTCATTGGGACCGGGACTGCACTGCACTGCTACGGGAAGCCTCTGCTAATGGCATATTGTTCAAACATGTTTCATCTGCACTTTTATCACGCCACTAAAATCCACCAAATCCGCGATGGATTCATTAAATGTGATTTTCAGACACGAACAAGCAATCAATATTCCGTGCCCAGTTGACTAAACGGTTCGAGGACGAATGTCACTTGCATTTATCAATTTACGACGTGTGTCTACGATCGGATTGAGATTGTGGCTGTGGGGGTTTCGCTGGCAAGTCGTTGAACACTCGCATGCATAGGTACTCATGTGTGGTAGTTTGTCTGTAGGCGTGTGGCTTTTGCGTCACTTCACTCCTCAACTCCTTCACCAACTCACAAGCAGAAACCTACCCAAAGAATCTTCTCGGATCTCTCTCCTTCTAACTCCCTATCTATCCCTACTTTCCGAGAATCCCGTGCCCATCACAACACTCCATGTACCTACTTGTCGAACACAAACTTGCACCAAACACCCAGAGACCAACTAAACAAGAGCAACTTGCCCCTTTCTTCCTCCAATGTCCTCCGTTCTTCTTTCCGTCCTCCTCGTCGCTCACATGGCCCCAACTGAACCCACCACTGCCGCACTCGCACCCATAGAAACAACTGAACGAACGACGCTGGCGATAGTAAGTAATGATCTTTCCTCCACATTCACACTTTTATCAATACCTACTACAAACACAACTTGCTTCTCCTCCTTACTTCCTCAAGTCACTTGCTCCTTCCATGGACAGTCACTCCACAATCAGTGCGGCCATGGAGAAGTGTTCACGAGATTTCAACTGAGCTGAGCTGAGCTGAGTTGCGTAGGGCTGAGCCGTGGGTCCGTGTCTGCTACAGATGGACATGGGGATTAGATAAGAAGCACACCGGGGGACTGGAGCACTCATTCATTTCATAATTGATTAGTTTATCGAGGGTCATTGTGTGTGGAAAGAGTGAGAGCAAATAATTAAAGAGTCTCTCTCTTTCTCAATCTGTTACTTTAATTGAGAGTCCATGTCAGGCAGACGGAGTGGCGTGGGGCGAACAAGACATTGACATTACCCACAAACACCGTCCACTTCCTCTTCCTTCATGTCCTCGCCTCTTTCCCCACGCTCTTCCAATCACTCACTCACTGCACGGACAATACTATCGTCTCACTCTCCATGCTCCCAGTACAAACTTCCAATTACAAATCCTCACACGCAAAAAACCACCACCGCAGAATCCTACAACACTTTCTATGCAACAACAGATTCACAAATGCCACCCAATCCCTTGGTCATCGGTGTACTACGAGTGTTGGTTCACTTGACTCAACGACTTACCTGGAATTAAGAGACACATGAACTGGATTTTACTTGGATGGCCAAGTCGGATGGTGTAAGGCTGGAAGCCGGAGAGACTCAGAGGCTCGGCGAGTGGAGGAGCCCAAGGGTAAATTGCATGTTGAGGTTGTCAGGCGTGGAGAAGGAGTTTTAGGGGTGGCAGTGGCTGTGGCCATGGCACTTGAGCTGAGATGACGGGAATCGGAATGCTGGATACATTTCTCACACGAGACTATGTAGGTAGTAGGCCTGGAGAGTAGTAGTGGGTGTTTGTTTGCTCGGCTATTCCTACCGTTCCCTTTCTTCCGTCGAGCAAATCGAGCCTGAGATACGCATGTATGCACACCACCAAGAATAAACTTGTTCCTCAACCACACCGTCACTCCGGACGCTAATTACATGTGGAAAAGCAGCGCTGTCTCACAATTGGTGATTCGTGCCTGCATACAATTTCCTCCTTGTCCTCTCGTTATCCGCGTGAATGTGTTGGGGAATTCGGTGGCCGAAATGGGAAAGCACGAAAGAAACTTTGGTCAAGTGACGGACGGCGAATTTACGTCCGTGTCTCTGGTGGCCCTCACTCCCTCGACTCGCAACACGTTGCTCTGCATAAACTGCTGTTGACAATTACGCGGAAGCACTCTACCTTCAGCATGTTCACGTCTTTCACCGCTGTCTTCTTCTCGCCCTCCACCTCCTTCCCACAACACGAACTCACTTGCACCCAGTAAACGCCACTACTACACCACATCATACAGCACCTTACACGATGCTGGTAGCAGCCGCAGAATCATTTACAATCATAACCGTCGCTACGGTCCGAATAAATTAGTGTCAGCAGCAGGAAAGCAAACTAACTCGGTTTCACTTCACTCCGATTTTTGATCTCGACCACACGAACAAACACGCAGTGGATTTTTACGAGCAATTCTCGCTATTCCCATTTTCCATCTTACTGGAATTTCCAGCACCCGATTCCTCACAATGAACAAATATCAAATAAATTAGAGTCGATGTGCTCGCCTGCTACTTACTCCACAGCTCTGAATTCTTCAACTCCTCACTCTATCGAGTCTATGATGATCAGTTGAGATTTCGTCTGTTCGTGCACTGTTGCTCGCGATTGCTTTGAGCGACTTCAAGTGCGGAAATCGTGGATGCAAATGTAGACAAGACACGGTAAAAGAGACGACGGCACTGCACTGTCACGGACAAAAAAAATGAGCAGGTTGCGATTGTGGCCTCTTGTGGAAAGTGACTTGGAAGTAATGCGTAATGATTTTTCAATTAAGGTGGTCGCTTTGTCTCTGGTTGGCGCTACCAGTTGAATGGTGGGTGATTGGCGTCGAGGGGAATAAATGTTTGGTGCCAACTGGCCGTGTGGTGCAGTGGTCGCCGTGTTCGTGGTGGATTTGCTTAGGCGGTTGTTGGTGGTGGCGGTCGGTGATCGTGGGGAGATGAATCAGACTCTGTACTTTAGCCGTGGATTATAATGATGATGACTTGAAGTTTTCTGCATGGCTGGAGCCCCGATGCATGGCTGGCTAGCTGGCTGGCTGGCTGGAGAGAAAGAAAGAGTAGAGCGGAGCAGAGAAGGGAGAAGAAAAGAGATAGCGAGATGATGTGAGATGAATTAAGTGTGGCTGTGTGGCCTGAGCTTGAGTTGGAGAAGAGCAGGCTGTTGAGCCGAGTAGAGCGGAGCAGAGAGATGAGATGGAATGAGATGCGAAGGGAAGAGACGGAGATCAGGTGGAGGAAGTGTGCGAGCGTGGTGGGTTAGCCAGTCGTGGCTTGGCTCAGCTCCTCTCAGTTGCTGTGGGTATGTCGCAGATAGAGATTCACGACCGAGGCAGATCACTTGCTAGAGACACACTCTTAGACGGAGGTAAGAGTGGAATGGCAATGAGAGCTATTCCCGAACCGTATGGACTCCAACACACTTACCTACTCACTCATACATTCATACAACTCACGGCACCGAACGAGCACACACAGCACACTCAATTCCAACACACTTTTCACTGCCAGCAAATCACATGAGACTTGCACCACTGGCATCTACTCCGATCCACGTACCAAGTCAACACTTAGCACAACGCCATTTCAACCTGCAAAAATACATTTATTATTATTATTTCCTCACTCAATTCTCCAATCTCTCCAAACCTACGCTCCCCATCCACTCTCCCGCACCACAATTTCCAAATCAAAAATCACTCACGATCAAACTCTCATCATTACCCCTTCCGAGCTCTCTCCCATTTTCTCCATTTTCGCCTCTCTCTCTCTCTCTCTCTCTCTATCTCTCTCTCTCTAGTTATCTAGTACAGGGAAGGGAGCAGGATGAGATTGGTTGACCTTTCTTCAGACGCCTTCACCTCGAAAATTGCTCCTCTGGATTATTCCCGAAAGCAGACGAGAGACTGGGTGACAATCAAGCAAGAGCGTTCAATTATTACAACTTTCTTCTATGGAAGTGGCGAGAGTGAGAGGGATTTGGAGTAAGCGGAAGGAAATGGGAAAATAGAGGAGACGAGAAGCGCCGCAGGTCTCAGTCGGCTCCGGTTCCATTGGCAATCAATCAGGTTGTTGGTTTGGAGGGAACAGTAATGTTCACTTGACTATTGGTGACGAAGGGAGGAGATTAGAGGAGATTGGAGGAGAATGGCAAGAGAAATTAACCAAGAACAGACTAAATGACAATGACTGGAAGGACGGAAAGTGCTATGCGGTGTCTCTCCGTCCACGGAGCGGAAAAACGCAGCCAGGAAGACAGGGACCTTTGTGTTCGAGCATAAAATGTGGAGAGTGGGAGATGCTAGGTCGGGAGCTGTGAAGGAGGCAGATGCGTTAGTTGTTGTAAGTTCAATTAATTTGATTAGGAAGTGGAGAGTGGTTGGTGGGAGTGGAGTGGCGATGGTCAATAGAGGATGGTAATGTGGTGTCAAAGGAGCTGTTGGTGGTTAGGTGGTTGAGGTGGTTTCCAAGGCTCTTCGCATCCACTTACTAGTTAGTCATCGGCTATGTGCGTATGGAGCGGCGAAGGCACGAGGCACGATCCACCGACTCCACTTCACTTGACTGTAATACCAAGCTGGCAGGGCACGGTGGGAGTAGAGCAGACAGCGAGTAAGTGATGGAGTGGGAACGTGTGAGTGTAGGCTGCGGTCAGATGCGTCCGATCCGATCAGATGCCATCCTTTGGGGATAAGAATGAGAGAGAGATGAGCATTGCCAGATTCCTATTGCCACTGCTTCCCTTCCCCACCTCGTCCTTCATCCTCTCGTCCGTTGTAATATGACGAGAGTTCCGCCGCTCCGATGCCCAACCTTTCTCTACCACTTAACTTTCTGCACATTGCTATTCCACTGAATTGGATTCCGTTCGCCTGGCATTTCACTCGCAGTGGCTATGCTTGGAGCTGGAGCATTGCTTGAAGGAACAGTGGACGGTGAAACGAGAGACAGAGCAGAGGGAAGGAGCGAGGCAAAGAGAGGGAAGCAAGGGAAACCAGGGCAGAAGCCTGCTGTGAAGCAGCCTTGTGAACGGAAGAAGAGAATGGAATGCCGTCTCGCTCCTTCAGCCGGACATGCATACCTATTAACAAGAGAAAATGAAGGAGCAAATGGAGTTAGGACGACAAGAAGCTTCCACGTAACCACCACATTTCAAATCCCAACACTAATAACAAGCTAGAAACTACGTATGCCCATCGGTGACCAGCTCGCCAACCTTGCTCTCGCAATAGGAAGCCACAAGCAGGAACTACGGGTGACGACCAACTAAAGCCGCTTTTCCAACGATCACCGGCAGAGAGGGAGAGAAAGACTGGAGTGGGATTGCACGTAGTGGTATTGTGGTATTGATGTGTATGTGAGTCGGTATTGGGAGGAAAGTCGGTTGATGTTGATGGTGAGTGTGTGAGTTTATGGGCGAGGAATGGGAGGAATGAACGGCTGTACAGCGGTCGCACCGTTTGATATGACTGTTGTTGGGTCGTGAGTCTCGTAGTCTCTGACACCGAGAGTTGCTTCAAGATGAATTACCTACGTATTCACATTTCACGTCTCAGACGACCAGCCGTTAGCTGCGAGCGAGAGAGCGAGCGAGCAGGAGTGAGTAGGTTTGCTTGGAGGATCGAGTGGAGAGGAGAGAGAGACTTGGATGATGTACACACTGAACTTCACTGTGTGACTTTAGGAAATTGATCTGTGGTTGATCTTTAACACTCACTCTTTCTCCATCGTTAGTTATCCTCTTAAGTTTGCATCACTCGGATAAATAGATGAATGGCAGTGTGTGTGGTTGTGAGCGGAGGATCTAAGATGTAATGGATAAGATGGATGTGGAGGTGCGATATGAATACAGGGTTTGTGGTCAAATTGGCAACAACCAATCTGGGAAAACCAAAATGGCAACAAAATAGGACATTTTGGTAACACATTTTATTTCGAAGTTTTTCATGTCGACAATTTGGTAAAATGAAATAAAATAGTAATGGGATTTAAAACAAATCATCTAAATAATATAATTCTATAATAATAAACAAAATCAGAAATGGGTGAACTTTTTGTCCACGCCAAGTTACAAAGAATTTTAAGTGGGTATAACTAGGCAAGATTTTTGGCAACACTTTTTATTAACTTTGGAAAACTGGTAGTTTGGTTATTCAAAAAAATTTTTGTGCCTAATTGTCACAAGTTAATACCTTTTGTTTTGAATGTTAGAGACTATTCCTACATCAGTTCGAGCTAACGTTAAGTATTCTGTTCACGCCCTTCACGCTGCAGTTTTAAAAATTATCTCCACCAGGGGACAGCCAATTCTGTAGACAGATGTATATTACTGTTATTGGTTATGCCAGCCTTCTTAATGTTACAGTAGCCATTGCAATCAACCATTTTGGTGTGGGAATCTTCGGGTTGTAGGACAAATAATTAGTGAAAACAAGAAAATAAAACTAATCATGGTGAAGCACTAACGACAACCAATCATGAAAATAATACATTTGAACTACAATTTCGGGTTTCACCTTAAAAAAATGAGATGTATCAGAAATTGATAAAAATTCGGTAAGCACGTTCGTTTGTGACTATTTTGACTCATGGTGGCCAAAAGAGCGATTTTTTGACACAGCAGAACCAGTAACCGTTAGTCGGTCGTTGGTCGTCGTCTTCAGTGTTAGAATTGTTTGAGGCAATGTGCAAAGTGTGGTAGTTCAATTGTGATAAAAAATACTAAAGTGATAATTAATATAAATGTATTAGTACTGCAGTTTAA